>CM071875.1:2050078-2075464 GCA_036759665.1 Gynandropsis gynandra
TTTATATTTATAGATAATTTATTTTTAGATTTATTTAACCAATTAACAACTAAATACTGAAAAACATAATTTAAATAAATTATGGGGTGAAAATTCTTTCATCCTCCACATAAATAAATAAAATAATTAACAAAAATAAAATATAACCAAAAATTGGTGGCTCGGTCATCCGTGTAACAACAATAAGTTAAATAAATTATGGGGTTTCATCTTCCACATAAATATAATAATTAAAAAAATAAAATATGACGTTAAAAAATGGTGGTATAGCCATCCTTATAACAAGAATAAATAACAGATAAATATTAATAAACTATTAATATTATTGATTGGTGGCTGAGCCCGCAGAATCATATAGTATAATATATATTATGATTGAGATATATATTCCGCGAGGTCTATATATAATTTCTTTTACTTGAAAATCGAATCCAAATCGAAACCAAAATCGATTGGAAATCGAAATCGTAAAAAATTGAAATTAAAAATAATACATATAACGTATAATATTGTATTTTTTTCTTAATTAATTAGAACACTCGTGCTGATAAGGTGCTATAAATTAACCATTAATAGATATAAGTATATATTAAAAATATATAATAAATATTATATAAATAATATTAAGAAGACATATATATAATTAAATACATATAATATGAAATATATATATATATATACGTATGTATATTAATAATATGTATTGTATATTATATAAATATAGATATATTTATATGCATTCGTATATATATAATATTGTAAAAGTTAACTATATAAATAAATATGTATATATATTATGATATATAAATAATAAAGTATTATACCTTACCGTGTAAATAAAGGGTAAGTTAGTGATGAGAGGAGAGAGAGTGAGTGGAGAGAGATGGTGGGAGAGAATGTAAGAGCAAAAGGAGAGAGAGAGAATGAATAACAAATGGTGAATTTTTGTTATATGTATTGATTAAGGAAATGCCTATTTATAGGTAAAGATTTCTTAATCTAATAATTAACAAATACATGGACTATGTGGCCTATAGTGACATTTACATTCTAACACAATAGTCAATATTGTAAATTTTTTTTATCTTCAGAGAGAATGAATAACAAATGGTGAATTTTTGTTATATGTATTGATTAAGGAAATGCCTATTTACAGGTAAAGATTCCTTAATCTAATAATTAACAAATACATGGACTATGTGGCCTATAGTGACATTCATTTACATTCTAACACAATAGTCAATATTGTAAATTTTTTTTATCTTCTCTTCTCTGTATTTTAATCATTGTTTAATAATGTATTTATAGATTTATGGATAAGAAGTCATGGAGTTTACCGTGACAAAAAAATAAAACCACATTTATTGATCTTTGCCATTACTAAGTCATAATCTGATTTAGTAAACTATCCCATATAAGATAATTAATTGTTACGTTAAGAGTTCTTTGAATAATTTAAGTTCACAATATGTTGACCCGATTTAATAACAAAAAAAAATCGAACGATAAAAAAGATCTCCAAACAAAAATTTGAGGTAAAATAGCAACATAATGAGATATTACATGTTATTATTAATTAAGTTTAATTTATAAGGATTGTTATATGAAGGCCGTTCAGTAGTTCATGGAAAAAAAACTGTGATATATTTTAAAGTATAATAAAATTGTAACGAATGATCATCTTATATGAATATAGATCGTACTGTCAAAAAACATTTCATAATTCATACATCCAAAAGGCCAAGACCAAAGTCTTCAACGGTAACTCAAGCAAAACCGCCGGTACAAAACTTCACGGAGTCTATGTTTTACGATAGATTAAAGATCTGGACAGGCCAATGCCTCTTCTGACCACGAAGGCCGACTCCAGTAGCTTCCAATGATATGTCGATACTGCGATGTTCCGAAGCACGGACAATGCTGATACGGAGATGAATGCTTGTCGCGGGACATGCCTCGGACCCGATATCTCCTGTGCTGTCCGGTCCAGGGGTAGTGGCCAGTGCCAATGCTATTGGTTCTTGAAAGGTTAAGACTGTTTGTGCCCAATGTGTTTTGGGAGTGTACGGAGATGTGGACAATAAGCTCGGGTTTTCTCTGCAGAACCTGTCGGTGAAACCTGTATCGAACCATAGAACAATTCCAAAGCATTGCTTCATAGTCGTTTCTGATGAATTGGGCTCCAAAGTTGTGGTTGCGGTGAAATCTACTTCGTCGGGTTTCATGGTTGCTAGATCAAATGTCTGCAAAGAGGAAATAGCGGTTTAAGGAGCTCACCTTTGGAGTTTCTTTCGTGGAAAATAGATAAAATTGAGTAATGCAACAGGCGTTAAACCTGGAGAATCGCAGGTTGGGTTACTAAATCGCGGTCATCAATAACGTCAACGACAGGAATTCTAGCAGCGTCTTCGAGGAGTTCTTTGCCGATACAAGACATGTCAAAGCTGTAGACATTTTCCCAGAACGGAAGACTCGTGGCCCCTCTTCCGAAACCCGCAACATTCTGAGACAGAATTTGATAGGAGAAAAAGATGAAATCGTCAATTTCAAGTAGTCTATTACTTAGGGGTCATAAAGCATTTTGGGGAAGATAACTCACCATTGTTGCTGTGTCGGGGAGGATTGCACCTCCGGGTTTCAACCACCGATCTCGTGCGTAGAGCACTGAGCTGAGCATTGACTCATAGAGAAGGCAATATCCCATCCATTCGCTGACTAACACATCAACACTATGAGGTTGAATCTGTATTGTTTTATCAAGCTCTTCAACCATACAATGCGCAACTTCAAGTACTCCATTATGGGGATTATCGTGAAATACTCCGTTATCCTTTGCAATCTGTTTAAAAATAAATGTTCAAAAGAAAGATATGCAATAAATATCAGATAAAAGAATTAACAAAAACACAGAATATCTTCCTGAAAGACTGAGGAGAAGCTAACCTTTGTTGCAACTTTGGCCATCTTCTCACTAGCTTCAACTGCAACTACTCTTGAAGCCCCTGCTTGAGCAGCAAACAGACTGTAGACAAAGGACAAATGGCCAAAAACAATTATAAACCAATGTTTTGCAACTAGTTTTTACATGACACACAAGTTGCCACAACAAAAAATAAGTACCAAACATTCCACATACACAAACATAAAATGAACAGAACAATCTGTTTAAAGGTGGATAAGGGAGGAGTTGAAAACCCTTCTAGAATCCCATATCTGGATGTCTTACAACAAATAGGCAAACTACAAGGAATCGGTGTGTAAACAATAGAATCTGCTTAATTTTAATCACTGATTTTGTCATGTACAACGGGAAAGCAAATACTATAATTTTAAAAATCGGTGAAAATTTCTGAACAGGGTGAAAAAGAACTCAGATGAAGGAAAAGAAAAGGGAGATTTGTGTCACTGTGAACTCAAAACCAGTGCTGCTAAACTCACCTTAATATTCCAGTTCCACAGCCAACATCCATTACAACAGAACCACTCAACAGAGAAGGATTCTTCACAAGAGCCTGCCTGTAAGCTTCTGTTCTCACCTGTAGATAAGTGAATCAGTCGAAGAGTCTACCTGTTTGTAAGTTTAAACCCTTGACATGGTTCCAGGATACTCAATTGCATACCTTGTCACTTAGCATCTCCCTGTGAATGCCAAATGAACTATAAGACCCAAAATAGCTTTCATTCACCTTCCTAATATTCCTAGCTACTACATTCCCAACACAAACGTGTGAACGTTCATGTTTGTCTCCATTATAGGGTAACACAGAATCTTTTTCTTGATCTATACCCTTAACAGTCAAATAATCTACCGAATTCTCCTTTCTGACATTGCCATTTGAGTGCAGAGTAACATCCTTACTTCCGCTTCCGTTACACGTATCACTGATCGACACTGATGTTTCCCCTATAGTTTCATCATCAATGTGAAAGCTTCCAAATTTCTGCAAATCCGCCATGAGTTCCTCTCTGTCGAGTGGGACACTAGATTCTTCCTCATCTTCATCATCATCCGCAAAACTGTACAAAAGTGAATCTTCCAGCATAACAGGCTTCAGATACTGTTCATCATCCCAAAGAGATCTAACATCTTTGAGATCAACAGCATCATGTAAATGTTGCTGCAAAGCTTTATTTGATTCACATATAAGCCCACAGCTCCAACATTTGTTCTTAGTCACCTGTTTTAGCAAACAAAGTATCATAGACATGGAAAAACGCCCTTCAACACTGCCAGTTTGTGACTAGAATAGACTCAAGTATCAACACATAGCATAGAGAGAGTTAAAACACATTCATCATTACTGTGAATCCAGTTGAGCTCATATGGAAGTTAGACCAAAAGGATTCTAATTTATTACACATGAACTATCATCGATCCTCTAGTGAGATTCATGCCATGTGGTTCTACAGACACGTAAACTAACTTCTTAGAAGCTACGCAAAAGGTTGATTTGCTGAAACGCCACAGCTCAATGCAACTGGACGTTACAATACAAACTGGATTTCCGAAAAGAACAAACACCCATATGTTCCAATCCTATCACCGAACCAAAGCAACAAAATAAAACAAAGTTAAAACACGACAATTAACCAACCTGAGACCGGACATAGTTGATGAGCTTGAACGAGGAGTAGAAATCCAGAGACAGTTCCTTCCTAATTCCATGGAAATCGAAACGGTGGACCACGAAACAATGTTCGAAGAGAGAATTACAGGAAGCGAACTGAGAGTCACAGAACAAGCACAGGAGATCGGATTGCCGGTCACCATCTTCTCCATCTCCTCCGACTACTACATCGTCATCATCTTCTCTCCAGTCTCCCCAGTCGGCATCATCATCCGAAAGGCTCTCTTCGTCGTAGTTGCGGAGTTCGTCATTCGTAGCCATGTTTGCCGTCGCTAACAGAGATATTGCTCGGCGTGGGTTTAAGAGAAGAAACTGCAGCGCCTCAAGTCTAGGGTAGTCTTGAAAAACAATTTTATTTGAAAATGAAAATAATATAATGTTTGAATTAAATATATCAATTCTTCTTATAATAATTTTTATCTAAAGATATATAGATTATTAAAAATAATTATAATGGATATTAATTTTAGGTAAGTGATATTAACAAATAATTGTAATGGATTTATATTTTCATTGCATTATAAATAAATATTAAAAAATAAAAAAAGGTTACACGTGATGCATTATTTAATCCTCTTTTTTAATAAAAACAATATGAATTGAAATTATTAAAAAAATAAATTTAAGAGAAGAGAAATTCATCAAAGGAAATCGTTATTCAAGTCGACATTTTCGTTTCCGCTTCGTTCATCGTGTATAAAAGATTGAAAAACCATCATAAACCTCCCTTTTTCTTTTCTATTTCAAGCCATTTTTTTTCTTTTCATCGATCAAGAAAGACAAGAAAATTTCAGGGTAGCAAACATTCTCTAAAATTTCTCTTAGATTCGAACCCCGTCTAATAATTCTGATTTTACGTATGGACAATTCCTCAAAGTGATTGCTGAGATTCGTGAGGGAACATCGTCCAGTAGCGACAACCGTCTTTTTGATTGGCACCGTGGTCGGAAATAGACCGATTTTTTATCACCCTTCAAACAAGTTCTCGGACCAGGTTTTTTAACAGAACGTCTCGACTTCAATTCTTGAATAATCCACATCACTTCTGCTTCTATTGTAACAAGAGATTTCCTTTTTATGTGGAAAAGATCCGTCTAAATAATTTAAAACTTCATTCTTAAATTAATTATTTCTGATTCACTTGTTTGTATCTTTTTTTCAAAGGGGANAAAACTTCATTCTTAAATTAATTATTTCTGATTCACTTGTTTGTATCTTTTTTTCAAAGGGGAAATGAATCAAAATTTTCTTATATGATCGCTCGGTATAAACATCAACAACTCCGAATTGGATCAGTTTCTAAGGAAATCGAGAATAACATGAAGATGTAATTCCTGACATCTGGTAGAAAAGGAATATAAAATCGAAAGAGAGGCCTAAGGTTTTTCATAATTTTTTTATTAGACCAAATTGGGAACAAGAAAGCCCATTCCAATAGACTTATTGGAGGGTCCCATTGGCCGAAGAAAGGCATGCGAGAAAAGCATATTGGCTAGTGATTGTGAGGCTCCAATTCTTGACTAGAGGACGAACATAGGAGTTGCTAAGAGTCAAATTCGGGAAAAAAAGCTGTTCTCGAACAAGTAATCGAAAAAATTCTGGAGCATCTTCTGGCCCCATGCTGGATTGACAGGTTATACCTTTTCGGTTAGTCCATAAGGGTCGTTCCCTGATTTGAAGATTTATTCTGTCTTAATTTCTTGGCTAGGTACTTCGTTCTTTATTTCTATTAAACGGAATCCTTAGAAAAAGTATTTTGTTCCCACCGAGCTAAAACAATGTGTCGATGTCTCTAGTAAACCAAAGTTCTCATTTTATTTTATATTACTTTAACTGTGTTAGTTTTCATTCATTTGAGATTAATTATGAACTAACAAGTCCCACCGAGCTAAAACAATGTGTCGATGTCTCTAGTAAACCAAAGTTCTCATTTTATTTTATACTACTTTAACTGGGTTAGTTTTCATTCATTTGAGATTAATTATGAACTAACAAGCAAGGGATTTGGCACCTCGATGTCGGCTCTTCGCCACCTGGGTCTTAGACAGATAAAATACCCCATTCTAGAGCTATAGCTCCGTTATTTTGTTGCAAGAATTCTAAATTCATGACTTGTAGGGAGGGACTTATATCACCACAAACAGAGACTAAAGCAAGTGTTGGCGTTTGAATACATTTAATTTGTTTTATTGACAGTTGGTGTGACCCGTTGGACATAAATCCAATTTTGAAATTTTTTTTATTCCTTAGAGTTTGTTTTTTCCCTTCCTGGCGGTATCGGTTGTAGTTGAATCACAGAATAACCTAAAATATTTGATGAGTGAGAGAAAATGAGACCAAGAATCCTCAAATCTCTAGCATGAACAAAACTATGCTTGGTGATGGTATTTTTTATCGCACTCCATCACCTCCATCCCCCGGTCTGATCGAAACTCATCCACAGCTGAGCTCCTAACCCGTCGAATTTTGAGAATCGGAAACCTACTTGGAAGAAACAATCATCAGCCTTCTAGTCCCGACACGACCATCTTCGGCCTAGACTTTTATGCGGAGCAGAGGGTGACGAAAGGGACATTCTCTAACGTTTTAGTTTCTACCGTTAGGTTTTTTTCATTAAACATGTATTATAAAGCGAGAAGAGGGTCAAAGAAGACGGATTGGTAGGGAGAAGAACTTTCACTATTAAAAAGAATTTTTTAAAAATAATAATGCTAAGTGACGTGAAACACTAATAAGCCTCAGTTTACTAAGCTTTTATATATATAATTAAAACCATTATGTGTATATATATTTTTTACACCATGAAATATCTTCAATCCCATAGTTATATATATATATATATATACATATATATAAATTTATATATATATTTATGAAATACAACAAAATTCATAAAATATTTTTAAGAATTTAATAATAGAATCAATTGATTTTAAAATAAAATTCATCAATTTCATCCTATAGTGACTATTAAAAATAATAGTAATGGATATTAATTTAGGATAGTGGATATTAGAAATAATTATAACGGATATTAATTTTATGTTAGTGGGTATTAATAAATAATTGTAATGGATATTAATTTTTGAAATGTTTCATTGAATTATAAATAAAATATTTTAAAAAATAATAGTAATGGATATCAATTTTAAGATAGCGGTTATTAGAAATAATTATATTGGATATTAATTTTAGATTAATGGGTATTAAGAAATAATTGTAATGGATATTAATGTTTATTGAATTATAAATAAAATATTAAAAATAAAAAATTATGGTGCTCAGGTGCTATTAGAAATAATTATAATGGATATTAATTTTATGTTAGTGGACATTAAAAAATAATTATAATAGATATTAATTTTTGAAATGTTTCATTGAGTTATAAATAAATATTTCAAAAATAATAATAATGAATATTAATTTTAGGATGGTGGTTATTAGAAATTATTATAATCGATACTAATTTTAGGTTAGTGGGTATTAAAAAATAATTACAATGGATTTATTATTTCATTGAATTATAAATAAAATAATAAAAAATAAAAAAGTTTATGGTGCTGAGGTGACGCAAGGATGATGTATCATTCTATCCTCTTTTTTATATAGATTTTTTCGAGTTTGTTTTAGATTGATAACAAAATATAAGAACTACTTTTTATATACTCATTTATTTACAAAATTATTTATTATTTAATAATAATATATAATAAATTAATATATAGATATATATTAAAATTTTATATATTTTAAAAGGGGAACTTCAAAAGTACCCTTCATATTCTATTTTGACTTCAAGTCTACCCTTCTCTAAAACAAGTTTCAACTTCCAATCTACCCTTAAAAAATTGATAACCCCACATTACCCTTATACTTTAATTAATCAACAATTTTTTCTCTCTCCTCCAAAGCAACTCATTTCTCGGTCTCTTATGGCGCAAAAATTACTGTTCTCCCACACCACATCAGATTCGGTGCGGGTAGCTTGAAATCGACATCAAAATCATCGCAGTTAGCTTGAAATCGACATCAGATTCGTCACGAATAGGTTAAAATCGTTTGTTAAAACAAAGAAGCTTGCAATTAAGCACGTTACGTAGAAAAACAAGGTATGTATAGTGAGTTTTTCGTGTTTTTCTTGTGTTTTTCGTGTTTCTTTTGTGAATTTGATAACCAGAGTGAATAATGAGTAAAATGTATAGATTCAATTCTCTATTTTTCAAAACGAGTCTTATATTGATGTAGTCTAAACTAATCATATTTATTGAAATGTCAAATGATCGCAATGAGTGGCAGTCTCTTCGAGTCGCACGGTCGTACTGGATCACAGAGTCATATTGAAATACATGGTCGCAGTAGATCACAGAGTCGCACGTTCGCACTGGATCACAGAGTTTCATCGAGTCACACGGTCGCACTGGATCATAAAGTCTCATCGAGTCGCACGGTCACACTAGGTCACAGAGTCTCATCGAGGGGTCAAAGGGATCAAAGATCAAAGGGTCTCAAGGGTCCAAGGGTCACAGGGGTACAAGGGTCACAAGGGTACAAGGGTCACAAAGGGGTCAAAGGGTCGTAAGGGTACAAGGATCGCACGGGTACAAGGGTCACAGAGGTACAAGGGTCGCAGAGGTACAAGGGTCGCAAAGGGGTCAAAGGCAGAGGTGCAAGGGTCGCAAAGGGGTCCAAAAGTCACAAGGGTATAAGGGTTGTAGAGATACAATGGTCGCAAAGGGGTCAAAGGATTGCATGGGTACAAGGGTCGCAAAGGGGTCAAAGGGTCGCACAGTCGCACAGGGTTACAGAGTCTCATCGAGTCGCACGGTCGCACTGAGTCACATAGTAACATCGAGTCGCACGATCGCACTAGGTCACAGAGTTTCATCGAGTCATAGGGTCGTAATGGGTCACAGAGTCTCATCGAGTCGCATGGTCGCATTGGATCACAGAGTCTCATCGAGTCACATGGTCGCACTATGTCATAGAGTCTCATCGAGTCTCACGATCGTACTGAGTCATTATGAATTTGAAACACATGGTCGTAGTGGGTCACAGAATTTACCCTCTTTTATGTTTTTATTACAAGTGTAATGGATTTGGTGGATGAAAAATCTCATTGATTTATTTTTTGTATGATGATAAATGGGAAAAAACTAAATGGAGAATCTGAATGGGTTGGTAGAGTTCAGGAAAACCAGAGATTATTTTTTAATTGTCCTCTAATTGGTCTGACATATCATCAACTTATTGATGAGTTATGCGTATAGATTATGGTTGGAAAAAAATACAACAAATTGAAGTTAAGCTATTTGCCCAATATTTGTGAAAATAGGAAGCCGACATATATATTGAATGACAAACATCTTATTTGTTATCAGTGCGATTGCGTAAGAATAATTCGACCATTGTTGTATGTGGAGATAGAATCGACAACTGTGAAGTATGAAATCGAAATTGAGAGGGAAGTTGAACCTCTAATTCCTGCTTTTGGAAGCATTGCTAGAGAAGGTAAGGATAGAGGTGTTGTAGATTATGATGAATGTGTTATTTTAGGTCCAAATAAAAAAAGTAGAGTTGGGAGTAATCCGACAGAAACAATAAATATTTTGGATTTGGATAATTCTGATAGTGAACATACCAGCGAGTTAAGAGAAGATGGTGGGTGTGCCATGAATTTGGTAGTTGATGAAGTTGTTTGTGGCAGTAATAAAGTTGATTTTGATGTGCCAAAAGAGCATAAGGATGGTGATGGTGAGAACAACTTGGAAATGGTAGTTCACGAGAAGGCAACCAGTGAAAATAATATCTTCGAGTTCGAAGATGGATGGCATCTTAAAATTGGGCAAGAGGTTGATAGCAAGAAGGATGTACTGACATTTGTAAGGAAGGGTTCAATTGAAGCTTGTTTTAAAAATAAAACAATGAGATCTGATTCGAAGTTGTGGGAAGTACGATGCAAGTTTACCGAAAGTGGTTGTAAATGGAAATTACATGTGATAACAATTCCGAATTCCAAATGGTTTAGTGTGAGAATACACTATCCCATTCATAATTGTTCAACTGTATCTAAATCGAAAGAAGCTACAAAGGGTACATCGCAATAAGGATTATGTCAGTGAGGAATATACGGAGAAATATGAAACACCTTCATCAAAAGAATTGATGGCTCGTGTAACAGCAAAGTACGGTGCCAATGTATCGTATTTGATGGCATTAAGAGGCAAATGCAGTGCTCAAAGGAGATTGTGGTGATGACTTTGAACATTATAGGAGCTTCCAAGGTGGTTGCACATGTTTACAGAAAGAAATCTCGGATCTATGAAACATCTTCAGCTCGACAATGATGGGAAAAGCTTTAAATACCTTTTTATGGCTGTCGGAGCGGTTATAAGAGAATGGAAATACATGCGTAAAGTGGTTGTTGTGGATACAACATTTCTTACAAGAGTGTACAATGGAGCATTGGTTGTGGCGACCGCGCAAGATGGTGAACATCACCAATATCCTATTGCATGAGAAATAGTCAACAAAGAGAAGAACAAATCATGGACGTGGTTTATGTTAAGGTTAAAAGAGGTGATACCGGATAGACGTGATGTTGTTGTGATATCTGATCGCCATAAAAGTTTGATCAAAGTAGTAAAAAAGTGTATAAACAAGCTGATCATGGTTTTTGTGCGCATCATATATCGCAAAATATAAAGAGCTACGTCAATAAAGAGCATGGTAGAAAGACTTCAAAGGGTGATACTGTGGCGGAAATGTTCTTCAAATGTTCAGCAACATACACAGTGAACGAATTTGAAGTGCTAATAAATGATTTGAAGGCCAAGTGCAAATATGACTTTTGTGGCTTTTGTGACCATTTTGACCTTTGTGACCTTTGTACCTCTGCGACCCTTGTACATTTGTGAACCTTGTACCCTACATTCCTTGTACCCTTACAACCCTTGTACCCCTACAACCCTTGTACCCCTACGACCCTTGTACCCCTACGACCCTCGTACCCCTGTGACCCTTGTATCTATGTGACCCTTGTACCCCTGCGACCCTTGTACCTCTGTGACCCTTGTAACTCTGTGACCCTTGTACCTCTGCGACCCTTGTACCTTTATGAACCTTATACCGCTACGGCCCTTGTACGCTTCTGCGATCCTTTGACCCCTCTGTGACCCTTGTGACTGTTGTGACCTTTATGACCATTTTAACCTTTGTGACCTTTGCACATGTATCCTAATGTTGCAAAGTATTTGGAGAAACAGGAACTTGATGTCGTTAAGTGGAAAATATGTAAATTTAAAGGCGAAAGGTACAACTTATTAATCACTAATAGGGCCGAGTCAATAAATTCAATGTTGAAGAAGTCAAAAAAAGTTTTCGATCCTAGGGATTTTAGATATTTGTTTGGGAAAGACAGTGGAATGGTTCAATAGGTATAGGTTAGAAGCAACTACCGGTGATTGTTCTCAAAAGTTAACACCTTATGTTGAGAAGATGTTACATGAATGGTTTGGACAGACATCCAAGTATGAGGTTATTGACTGAGTGATGAGTATGAGATAAGAAATGAAATGGGTAGAAGATTTGTAGTGAGTCTTCCAAAAAGAACGTACGACTGCAAAATATTTGATATGAATAAGTATCCATGCAGTTATGCAATTACGGCTGCACATAAGGTTGGTAAAAGTCACAAAATACCATAACTATGTTCAATATACTACCTTCGGGACATAGTGTTTGGCTTACCAAGAAACCGTGTCCTTTTATCATTTTAAATCCATGCAACCCTCAATTGGAATTAATTAGTTTGACATTGTAAATGTATTGTTTTGATTGGTTTTTGCCCTTTTATCATTTTAAATCCATAAATTCGTCGAATTAGCATCTATTGATCCATATATACACTAAGCGACCCTATGCAACCCATGTGACCCTCAATTGGCATTAATTAGTTTGACTTTTTAAATGTATTGTTTTGTTTGGTTTTTGTCCTTTTATCACTATAAATCCATAAATTCGTCGAGTTCGCATCTATTGATCCATATATGTGACCAAACAATCCATGTGATCCATGCTTTTCTTTTTAAAAATGCCATTATCAATATATTTGAGTTGTATATGTCTAATTTAGAAGACAATAATATCAATAATATCAACATTTGAACAAAATGTTAAATATATTTTTTGAAATTTTTTCAAACTCATCCAACGTGTTCTTAAACATTACTATCACTTTTGAAACACATGCATTCGTTCTAAACAACTTGGTACACATGGGTGATAATATGTTTTAACTATTGATTGACGTTGTAAATGTATTATTTGATCGCTTTTGTTATTTAATCCTTATAAATCCATAAAATCGGCGAGTTCGCATCTTTTGATCCATATATGCGACCAAGCGACCAATGCAACCTTTGCGACCCTCAGTTGGAATTAATTAGTTTGACGTTGTAAATGTATTATTTTGATTAGTTTTTCCTTTTATCCTTTTTAATCCATAAATTCATCGAGTTAGCATCTTTTGATCTATACATGCGACCAAGCGACCCATGCGATCTATGCGACCCTAAGTTGGCATTAAATTAGTTTGACGTTGTAAATGTATTATTTTGATTGATTTTTGTCCTTTTATCTTTTTTAGTCCATAAATTCTTCAAGTTAGCATCTATTGATTCATATATGCGACAAAGTGACCTATACGACCCATGCGACCATTAATTCACATTAATTAGTTTGAAGTTGTAATGTATTATTTTGATTGGTTTTTGTCCTTTTATCATTTTAAATCCATAAATTTGTCGAGTTTGCCATGCGACCCATGTGACACTGTAAAAGTATTTTCACCATGCGACCCATGTGACAAAGCGACCCATGTGACGCTGTAAAAGTATTATTTTCACCATGCGACCCATGTGACCAAGCGACCCATGCAACGCTGTAAAAGTATTATTTTCACCATGCGACCCATGTGATGCTGTAAATGTATTTTCACCATGCGACCAAGCGACCCGTACGACGCTGTAAATGTATTATTTTCACCATGTGACCCCTAATTGGTGTTGTAAATGTATTATTTTCACAAAATTCCCGCTAAACTTTTCACCAAAATTTGAAAAAACATAACCGTGTGGTTATGTCTTTTCGAATTACATCTGACTTCGATTCGATGTCAGGGTCATGTCTTTTTGAATTCCCGTCGTTTCATTTTTTGGAATAACGACACACACTCTCTCTAACTCTCATCATCTTCCACCCTTTTTTTTTTAAAATGCCACATTTCCCTCATTTCGTCCAATTCATTCTTTCGAGCTATCTAGAGAACTACCTTGTAATCTCTTTCATCTGTCTCTCTATCAGTATGTTACATGTAGAGAATGTACAAATTCGACATTGTTTTCATTTTTTATTATAGAACATTTCGAAGAACTTCTTCGATGAGCATATTTTCGGGAAAACGAGGGACAACGACACGATAATGCTTTAATCGTATGTGTCTAACAAAACATGGGAAGTCAAGTTGGATGGCTCCTGATTAACTGATGGATGGCAAGATTTCTCCAATGACCATGAATTTTGTATTAGGGATTTCGTAGTTTTTTGACACGAAGGTGACATGGTTTTTAATGTCACTGGTTTTCGAGAAGATATGTGTAATCAACAATATGCATCATCTATATCATCATCATATATAGAAGCAGGGTCATCTCTTCTGCTCAGAGGATTTTCACGATACCAGCCACGTGTTCAAATCTAATCGTAGATACATTGGTAAGTGACCTCAAATTGATTCATCATATATCACTTTGGTTATTTATTCGATTTTAATTCATTTCTACTGATGTAACTTGGATGATGTTGTAGACACTTTCGATAGGGTTTGCGAGGTCGAGTGGTCTTTGCGGTAGACGATGTAAGATACTGTTGATATTCGATTTCAGAAGGGCGTGGTCGGCATATTTAAGGCACCCGAGTCATGGTGGCGCTAGCATCAGAGGGAGTTGGAGAAAGTTTTGTCACGAAAATGGACTGAACGAGGGTTGTTCCCTAAAAGTCAAACTGTTCTCCAATGGAGCAACACATGTGCTTCGGTTTGTTTCTCAACCAAGACCTAACAACAACATAGTTTGATTTCAGTTGTACTTTGATTGTTTTGAACCTCCTTTGGACAACAACATTCCCTTGAACTTCATGTTTGTATTTGGTTGGGTTTTTACTATTATTCTGAAGTTAACTTGAACTTTATGTTTGTATTTGGTTGGTTTTTTACTATTATTCTGAAGTTAGTATTGCAGTTATTATGGATTTACTATTATTGTAACAAGGGTCGCAGAGGTACAAGGGTCGTAAGGGTCCAAGGGTCGCAAAGGGACAAGGGTCACAGAGGTCCACGGATCACAGAGCGACAAGGGTTGCAAAGGGACAAGGGTCACAGAGGAACAAGGGTCACAAGGACAAGGGTCGTAGAGGGATAAAGATCGCAGAGGAACAAGGGTCGCAGATGGACAAGGGTTTTAGAGATTTGAGTCATATTTATTTGTAAATAACTTGATAAATTATTTTTTAAAAATTTTGATTCGTATTATTTGTAAATAATAAATTATTTTAATTATTTTTTAAATTTGATTCATATCACAACAGTCACAAGGGTGGTAGGGGTACAAGGGTTGTAGGGGTACAAGGGTCGCAGAGGGGTCCAAGGGTTATAGAGGTACAAGGGTCGCAAGGGTCCAAGGGTCACATGGTACAAGGGTCGCAAGGGTCAAAGGGTCGCAGAAGGGTGATAATTTCTATGACATTTGCAGTAAATCATACAGGTGGAATATCTCGGTATCGTTGGATTGAAGGTAATGTTTTTGAAATGTCAGTAGTTCGACCCAACCGTAGGATTTGATACACGAAAAAATCGATGAGGAGGAATTGACATTAATCCGACACGAAAATATGCTAAGTATGATCCATTCATTAAAATAGATCAAGCAGATCAAGTATGTTACGTGCAATATCCAACAACATTGAAACATCGAAGAGATGAGTGGTGGGTCGTAGTAAAGATCAAGCCGCAATGAGTTATAAGCACAGTTGAAAAAGAATATCTAAGCTGATACGATTAATTAATATAGACAATCGGAGGATATTCTCGTAAGAACTGACATAGATCAAGAATACATCCGCGATTATGAAGACGTTGAACCAGAAGATGCAGAAGATGAACACAACGATGAATTCAATGAACAATTGAAGGAAGACTCACTAAGAATAAATCTGTCATCGAGGAAGAGAGCGACGAACCTAAACTCGTCGACCTTTGGATGGAACGGATCGTAAAAGTTGTGACGGAGAAGATCACACAAGAATCACAAGCATGCAGTTCAACTCCCGACGGTCTTAATCCTTTACAACATGATAAAACTGATTTAGAGGTAAATATAAGATCATTGTTATTGTAACTTTTTACTTAAATAAAATATTTTCTGAAGATGCTAATTTTAATGTGTTTTACATTGTAGTCTGTTAGAACGTATAAGAGGCATCTATACGGTCTAGGTTTGCTCTAAAAGGATATCATCGAGGACACCACGATGGTACCCCCCGCGGTCTAAGAAAGTTACACACAAGAACGACGTATCGAGCATCTCGAAACTACACTTCGAACAACGGAAAATGCTCTTAATGGAACGTAAAATGCACTTCAAGTAACACAATCTGAGTTTCGAAAAACTCTAGCAAAGATGCATCACATGGAGAACATTATCGAGCTGCTAAACGTATCAGTCATCAAAACCGATGGGGAAACAACGCCGAGACAAGACCCGATAATTGACTCTGATGCAACCCCATCACGAGGTGTTGGTGATCACAGGGATGAAGACGACGCTACCAATTTAGATGATTTGTACTAAATAGGTTTTAAGACGACGCTACCAATTTAGATGATTTGTAGTAAATAGGTTTTAAATTTGTATATACTTCTTTTAATTAATTTTTTAAAAAATTGTTTATGAGTTTTTTTATTTTTTATTTTTTCGTCATGTTATCAATGGATGACCGTTTAAATTTTTCGAAGTTTTCAACGGGCATCCGTTGGAGTTTTAAAATTCTCGCCATTTCTTTTTTATTACGGATATCCGTTGAAAGCTCTCGGCATTTTTTGCCAACGGGTATTCGTTGAAATATTTTAACTCCCACCATGTTTATTTTCAACAGGTGTTCAATGGAAATCCGTTAAAAACTTCAAACGGGAATCCGTCGGATTTTTGTAATGAGCATCCATGGGATTTTTGTAGCGGGCATCCGTTGCCAATGTCCAACAGATACATCCGTTACACTCTGTTGGACATTATCAACGGATAATATCCGTTACACACCCGTTGTAAATCGCAACGGATGCAGATTTTCAACGATCGATTCCCAACAGCTCAAAATCTGTTGAAATCCGTTGGGAATGGTCATTTTCAACGAAAATATAGTCATTTCCAATGGATATATCTGTTGAAAATGTCCTACAAAAAAACAGGTGTTTTCCAACGGATTTATCCGTTGGAAAGCGCCTTAAATCCGTTGCAAACGGCATTTCCCAACGGAGGACAAATCGGGATCCCTTGCATTTTGCAATAGAGTTGCAAAGGATCATATCCGTTGCAAATGGCCAACAGAAAACGCCGTTGAAAATTTGTAACGGATGACTGTTGAAATTGATTGTAACGGATGCTCGTTACAAATTAGCAACGGAAGACCGTTGCAAAGTTGTAACGGATGCCCGTTAAGAACGGCAACGGATGCCCGTTGAAAATGGTAACGGATGTCCGTTGCCATCCACGCGGGAAAATGAGCGGGATTTTCAAAGTTCCAACGGACATCCATTGGAAACGGGAAAGAGCTACGGATGGCTGTTACAAATTGGCGGGAACGGGAAACAGACGTCTGTTGCCATTTGGCGGGAAAAGTCACCAACGGATACCCGTTAGAAAATGCAACAGGAATCCGTTGGAATGCTGGTTAAAAAATAAAAAATAAAAAAATAGTTTTTGAATAAAAATTTTAAATTTAAATATTAAAATTGTTCACAAAAACCTTCAAAACTAAAACTAATCCTATTACATTTCATTTAGGTCAGCTGGGTCGATATCATCTCCCTGATCGCCACCACCTCTAGACGGCGTTGCATATGAATTTGGGAGTCGGTTCTTGGTGCGGTGTTGATCCCCTAACCTGGCCAGACAACAACTCGATGACGCTCTCCATGTGCTGCATTTTGGCTTTAAATTCTCAAAGTTGTGATTCGAGATTTTCGATCTTCCGTCGTTGCGTGACACTCTCTTAGACTGTGGGAGGTACCGTCGTGGCGTCCTCGATGATATCTTTTTGAAGCGCCCCGAGACCATCGTGGCGTCCTCAACGATATCTTACCATCCAATGGATGTTGCATTATACCTTCGGCGGTTGAGTGTTCGGCGTGCCATCTCATTGCCGCAGCGTTTTTTTTCGATTCATATAACCTTCTCAACCTGTTTGCTACAGGCATATAGAACATTTTCTTGTATGATACATATTTGCGGAAGATAGTTTTTTAGGTCAAAATCCGCTTGCACTGCAAAACTTGCATTCCAACAAGTCTTTTTCATTTTCCCAAATCAATATGCAATTGTTTCTACAAACATCAATTTTCTCATGTGGCATTCCCAAATTTTTTAACACATTCTTTGTTTCGTAGTATATCTCAGGAGCTTGATTATTTTTCGATAAATATTTCCACATTGTTTTGCAAAATGAATCCATGCAATTTTCAGCCACATTGTAGTCTGTTTAATACTCATCAATGTTGAAGATAAAGATAAGCACGACTGACCTTCATGACAACGTCATATATAGGTTGTTTCGCCGAATCCAATAGGTTGAAGAATCGATGTGCATCGGTGTTCGGCATCTTTTCATGCGTTTGTTCATTAACAGCTCCAGGAAAAGCATCTGACACCATTTCCACATATGGATTGGTCGTTGGTGCTTCATAAATAACTTCGTAATTTCGTTCTACTTGTGCATCTTGCACAATATCTCTAACACCGCAATTTTCGCCGAGAAAAAACCAAAATTCGTAATTATCAACGAATTCCATCTTATAAAGATGTTTGCAAACAATTTCTTGACTTCAATACTTCATGTTTTTGCATCTTTTGCATGGACATAATATTGTCCTGCGTTCTTGACACAAAGGCTGGATCGATGCAAAACTCATGAATTGGTCCAATCCGTGTAAGAATTCTTGCGTAATCTCTTCGGTTATTGGATCTTTTCTTCTATACATCCACTCTCTCGATCTATATATATTTCGATTTGAAGAAGACGATATTTTGTTGAAAATATTTTTGTTATTGATGGTTTGATGCACTCTTTGGTATTGATCTAAATACTGAACATTCCAACGGGTATCCGTTGGCAATTGCAACGGATGTCCGTTGGGGGTTCACATGAATTTATTTAAACCGCTGAACCTCGAAATTAACAATTTCAACGGCCATCTGTTGCCCTTTGTAATGGGCATCCGTTGCAAATTCTAACGGTTGCCCGTTGAAATGGTATCCAACGGATTAGTGCCCGTTGAAAGTGCTTACAAATCCGTTACAATCCGTTATTTTTGCATATTACAATATTTAGATCTTATGAATTATGATTTTGATTATATAATTATAACTGATTTCATGTCGAACTCAAGCGGTGAACAAAAACCGAAATGACGCAAAATATGTAATCAAAGTTTAATTTCAAAATTTTTATTTCCTTACATTATTTTTCTTTTTAAACTACAATTTCTTTAAGATCTCTTTTAATTACGCTGTAACATATTGTAATAATAAACAAAAAAGGAAAACATTTAGGAAATGGCTTCAACTTAGAGGCAAAGTGTTGAACTCAACTCGGATCCTCACCATCGGCACCTCTGTCGTAAAAACCAACATCACTCTGTCTATTACCGAATTCAAAACCACCCTCATAAACTGCATCACCGCCGGGAATCCTTTTCCGGATCCCGGCGATGAAACATTTTATGAAGTTTGTTTTGAATTCAACAATAGATATTACGATGCTTGTTATTGATGATTTGAGGTAATCTTAGGTTCCAATAAAATAGTAAATATTCCAACGGACATCCGTTGGGAATTGTGACGGATGCCCGTTGCAAGGTCTTGGGAATTTATTTCGACCGGTGAACCTCGAAATTAACAATATCAACGAGCATCTGTTGCTATTGTTAACGGGCATCCGTTACAATATGCAACGGATGACCGTTGCAATTTTTTCCCGGCTTCTAACTGGTCTTCCAACGGAACATGCCAAGGGATAATATCCGTTACGAATCAGTTAAAAATTGCGATGGATTGCAACGGATATGGAAACGAAAATTATCCGTTACAACTCCGTTGAAATTTGTAATGGATTGCAACGGATTTACGCCCGTTGAAAGTATCAACAAATCCATTGCAATTTGTTGCTATTTGCGTCCACCGGACGGATCCGTTGTCCCGTCCGTTGGAAACAGCGAATTTTTTTGTAGTGATGGCCTGTTTTTTGTAGTGAGATTCGCAACCTAAATTAACCATAAAAAAATCTATTGCTCAAGAATGAATACCTCTCGAGGACTTACAAAAGCTTATATCTCAGTTGGGGATCAAAATTAATGTCCCATCACCAAGTTTTTCTTCATATACTGTTCCAAACTCTGATTTTTCTCGTACAATTATTTCATTTTTTTACCATTCTGTTCTTGATTCTTTTTATGGTTTTTCTAAACATGGTTGGATCCTAGACTCCGGTGCTTCCATCCAATTTTATTCCAATCCAAAATTATTTCATGATTTTCACACTACTACTCTTACCATGTAACATTGCCTAATGCCTCATTCTTTGTCGCATCTTTGGTTGGAACTGTATCATATTTCTTTATTTCGTTCTTTCTTTTTAACATTTTAATCATTAGTGTTTTATTACGTAGCAATAATTTTAGTGTTTGTTTCTCACCAAATTCATGTTCTATTTAGGACTCTACTCTGGATTGGGCAACTACTCAAACTAAACTACCACATAATATTTACATTCTTTCCCTTCAAGTTTTATTCTAAACTTTTCTTTTGTTAATATTATTTGCATTGATTCTTTTGTTTGATATAATCGACTTGGACATGCTTCTTTGCTTTGCATGAAGACCATTTCTTTTCATCTCTCATTAGATTTTCTCCTTTTACCTCATGTGTTACATATCACGTAACAAAACAAAAACATTTGTTTTTCCCTCGACTAACAATATCTATGATTATCCTTTGTATTAAAAATGGTATTCGTATTTATAGAAGAATCTGTGATGGTTCGGTTGACAGGTTCAAAACTAGCTTCGTAGAAAAAGGATTCAGTGAATAAGAAATAGTAGATTTCATTGATACTTTTTCACCATTATCTAAATTACTTAATGTTAAACTCACTTTAGATCTTTTTGTTATTCACAATTGGATTTTATCTCAATTTGGTGTATCTAATGCCTTTCTCAATGATAGTCTTTATGAAGAAATATTCATGTCTCTTCCACCAGGTTATACACCTTATCCAGATATTACCTTTCCACCAAATTTTTTCAAAACTACATACTTTTTTCTATGGTTTACCACAAGAATCAAAGCAATGGTACACAAAATTCTCTGATGTTCTTTTAAGTGTTGGATACTCTCAATCAGCTTCTTATAGTATTTTGGTTATGAAATCTACTTTTACAAATTTTCTTGCACTTTTGTTTATGTATATGATATTGTAGTGGCTAGTAACAATGGTATTGTTGTTTCTGAACTTAAACAACTCTTAAGAGCTCATTTTATTATTAATTGGACCATTAAGGTATTTTTAGGACTTGAGACGCCTCGATCACAACCTAGACTTTATCTTTTTTAAAAACAAAATAGGGTGAAACTCTTATTTCCCCCTCATGTTTGTTTATTTTATCTATTGTCCCCTCATGTTTCACACACACCCTATTCCAGCCTTATGTTCCGGTCAACATCCGATTTCCTCCCTCATGTTTAAAAATTCTGCCTATAACCCCCTCCGTTTAAAATTCTATTAAATCTTTCAATTTCAATTCAAAACCCTAAAAATCCGTCAGTTTTAACCCAATTTTTTGCCCAATTTCAACCCGACCCAATCCAGAAATAATTTTGACCCGGTTTATACTCAATGTTGACCCGATTTAGGCGTAATTTTGACCGGTTTAGACTCAATTTTGATCTGATTTAGACTTAATTTTGCTCAAACTTTGAAACCATTTTTGACCCGGTTTAGAATCAATTTTGACCAGAATTTAGGTCCAATTTTGACTTGGTTTGTACTTCATTCTGACCATATATTGATACCAATTTTAACCCAAATTTGGATTCAATTTTAATTTTTATCCGATTAAATCTGAATCAATGAGAAATTTTAACCAAAATAAACCTTAATTAAATAAACGATTCTTATCGATTTTTTCAAAATTTTCCGGAATTTAATCCAATTTTGACTTGAATTAGATGCAATTTTGAAACAATTTCAATACAATTTTAAGTGATTCGGGGTTTTAATAGAGTGAAAATCAAAATTGGATTAAAATTACACCAAAATCGTAATAAACTCTGAATCAATATGAAATTTTAATCGAACTAAACCGATTTATCCGATTAAACTCGAATCAATATGAAATTTGAACCGAACTAAATCAAAATTTAAACAAAAAAAAATTCCGTTTATTAGAATTAGATCTAAATTTAGTCTAATTATAACTCGAATTTCGGTGTAATTTTGAGTGATTTGCGTTTAAATTTCGGTTTATTTTTGTTGAATTTTATATTGATTCGAATTTTAATTTGATGGAGATCAAAATTGGGTCAAACTATACACTATAAGAAATTTATGGATTAGGGACTGACAAATTCGCCCATAATTTAGGGGCGGATTAGAGACGTCCACCATCCGTCCGTAAACGTGCGTAAGAATACGTAAATCGTCTGCAATTTTTTTAAATAAAAATTAAAATTAAGATTATTAATTTATAATTAATATTAATTATTTAGTGTTTTCATTATTAACATATAATTTACAATTTGTTGGTGGTACTTGGGAATTATCTTCGTCGGAATCATTATTTCTGGTCGTATCCCAATTGATATTAAGCATGCGCTCCTTCATCATTCGAAGCCATTGTTGATGTTCCCTTTTTATCGTTCAACTTTCCTTTCTAATGTTGAACGTTGTTGTTCCAATTCTTCTTGCAATCTAGAGACGGCGTTTCGAAGTTCGTCGGTCGCGGCTTTTTTCTTGCCTTTGGAGGAACTCGCATGTTTTGATGTAATTCCTCCAAGACCAAATATGGAACCTGTGTACGGTGTTACTTGCTGCAAATGAAATATTGAAATTTAATTAAGATTATCAATAAGAAATTTATTTTAAAATTATAGTTAGTTTGCCTCGAAATACATCTCGTTGTATTCTTCTTGAGTTAGAGAAGGTTGCATCCCATCTTCTCTCGGGGGAATTTGGGACACTCGTTCCGATGTCATGTTCTGAACATCATCGTGAACACATTTCACTCTAGCATCTACCCACGAACCGTCATATTTCTTATTGTGTGTACGTTCCAGTAATTTCACGTACGATGGCTCAGATCCCTTCTCTTTCCCCTAAAACAAATTTAAAATTTATGTTTTACTATTAAGCAAAGGTCGATCTTATTAAAACTTTAAAAATTAAAAATCTTACCAAGTATTCGTAAACCTCTGCGAGGAGCGAGAACTTACCAAGTATTCGTAAACCTCTGCGAAGGAGCGAGAACCAGCAGTATGTGCACTCATTTCAGTATCCTTCTCTATCGAAACGACGGGATTGACTAGCGTGCTCGCTTCTCTCCTTAAAACTGGGATCATCCCAATAGGTGCATATATGTTCCTAGACATTATCTGCCATCCAAACGGGTTGTCTTTTTCCTCCTGATCTCTTTTGAATTCGTTTATGAGAGCTTTGAGTCAAACTCTCGCAACCCGTTCAAATTCGACTAGTCCGGTTATTTCAATATTCCAATAAAAGTTTTGCTGAAAATAATGAAATAATTATTTATTGAAATATCATTTTAAATTTTAAATTTTGAGTAAAATGAATATTAGTAAAAACATACCACAAAAGATTTTCACCATCATTCCTTAATATCGGGATCGGTCCGTGTCCAGTTATAACATGGACGATCATAATCACCTTTTATCGTCTTTGTTATATGACGAGAAAGCTGATCGTAGCCAAACCTATAAAACAAAATTGAAGGTAAATTAAGACTTAATTAACTAAATATTTACAAAGTTAAATTTAAATTTACTGTTATGTACCATTGTGCACCGTCTTCACGAGTTGGATCTAACGAGAAAGTTTATGTCTTTCCTCATCCATTAATAAAAGTTCTTCCACTATTGGTTCATGATACATCGGAGGCTCGTGGTGCATCATTGGCTCAACAGGGGTTGACATGTGTTGATAAAATGGATACAGCATATATTGTGTCGATCCAGTGTTTGGAAATAAATTCGGATTCATAAAATCCAAAAATACCATATTTGTTGTCTCGTGTGTTGTGGAGGAGATGGACCATTAGCACTTTCCTCCGAGGTTGAACGGTTTCTCGGGTTACCGCCTCTTCTAACGCGATCAGACATACTAAAATTTTAAATTAAAACATTATATCAGGTTCTAATTCAATATTTATTTTAAAAATTTTAATTTTAAATTAAACATTAATTATGTTTAATATAATTTCAAAAACACATATAATTTAATATATGTTTTTTAAACGAAACAAGAACATTAAACTTAATATCTACTCATCAAGCATAACCTACATACCTGCTCATCCACCATAACTTAATATATGCCTTTTAGGCATTTCATCAAACACCTAATCTACATACCTAGTCATTCAAGATAAACACAAACCATAACTTAATATATGTTTTTTAGGCATAACTTATTATACGTTTTTAGGCATAATTTAATATATCCATCGTAACTTAAAATACGTTTCCTATGCATTTCATCGAACACCTTACCTACATACCTACTCATCCACCATAAACACAAACTGGAATCGACGAACCATCCAAACATACGACCGAATAAATGAACACATGCAGAAAGAATCAAAATAAATGAAATCGAAATGCGGACAGAATCGAAATAAAAAGAATCAACCATAAACTTGGAAACACCATAAACAGAATCGACCATAAACCGGAAACACCATGAAAATCACATGAACACATACGAAAGCGGAAGACGGAATCGACGAATCCAAGAATCACATTTACCTCTGGGAGGGAATCCATGGACGGTCGACGAACAACCAGGGAACGACGGCTACGCGAGGGCGATGGTTCACAAAGGCTCAAGGGCGGCGACTAGGCAAGGTCAGCGGTTCACGAAGGCTCAAGGAAAACAATGGTTGTGCCGAGAAATTTATAGAGATTTACGGACGGGTCACGATGTACGTCTGCAAATTGTCTGCAATCGCAGACAGACACGAGACGCATCTGCAAATCGTCCATGATTACAGACGGGATCGGGACGCACGTCCACGATTGTGGACGGCTTGCGGACGGATATCACGACCCGTCCGTAAATTACGAACGAACCAAGTTTGCATCCCAATTCCGTTCATGATCGTGGAAAACTTACGAACGGTTTTCCGCGACCATCCATAGAT
>CM071875.1:2075628-2095127 GCA_036759665.1 Gynandropsis gynandra
GTCGATTCTTGTGTTTCTGAATTTGATTCAAATTCTTCCTCTTCTTCGTATTCTTCTATCTCTTCATCTTCAATTGCTTCAACAACAACTTCATCATTAGCAACAATCTCGATGGTTTGTTGTTGCATGGCCAATTGTTGTTCTTCTGTGTTGTCGATTAATTTACCCTTTGGAAGTATCTTCATTGTGAAACGCCAACCTGAAGATCGTCTCATATGTGGATAGGAAACGTAAAAAACTTGATCGGCTTGTGACGTAAGAATAAAAGGCTCATATTTTGCATATCTTTGTGTAGAGTTAACTTCTACGTCGCCTAATTTGTTTATTCTTGTTTCGCGACCGTTTATTAGATCGAACCAATAACATCAAAATAACATCACTCTTTTTCGAACGTGATCAACAAATATAAGTTAATTTATTCTAAAATATCATACGTGGTATTGATAAGAAATTTTTTGGATTAGTAATGATACCTGGATATTCCAATTGCAAAATATCTTTCAAAATCTGGATTAGTAATGATACCTGGATATTCCAATTGCAAAATATCTTTCAAAATCCCATAGAAATCTGGTTCATCGGTCGATTCACAATAGCTTTCGCCTTTCACACATACACCATGGTTCATAGTCGACTACAATTTTCCGTGCTCGTAAGTCTGAAAGTTGTAACCACGTGTAAAATACATGTGCCAACTCGTAATTTTTACTATGGGTCCTTTAACAAGATCTCGTAGCCACAACAAGTGATTGCCAATCTCAATATGCATTACAGAGGAAACAATCATCGATAAAGCGTCACAATATTATATATAAAAGTAATTTATCAATATTTAATTTATCATTTACTTACATATTTTCTTATCTATGTCGAGAAATCTCTTTCTTTAAGTTCCTGGAGTTGAGATTCATCAATATTCACATGTGTATTCTTCAATGCATCATCAAACATCCTAAAAAATGTCATAAAAAATATGTAAATATTATAAATAAATACGCATAAGCAATTGAATCCATATTTATAGTATGTTACCTTTCAAAAGATCATAGATATTCACAGTTGAGTAAAACATACATATGTGCGATGTGTAGATCTCGTTATGATAGCCATAGATCTTTCACCTCACTAGCTGTTTGACTAATTTTGCAAAACATATATGGAACATCTGGTACTAGATATGAAAATGTCACACCACCATCAAAACATGATCATCTCGTTTTCATACGTATTTCTTGCACGATTTTAGAGATATTTACGATATAGATGTGATATTTACGTATGATTTTATATCCTTTTTACTCGTTTTCGTGTTTTCATGTTCTTACAGGTTTTAATGCGTATTTGGCTCATTTTGGAGCTAAAGGACGTACACGAGACAAAGTGCCATTATCGAGGATCGTCACGGAACAAATGAGATGAGAATCGACAAGGAATACACTTAGCCCGTGCGGGGTACACCCTTGCCCCGCACGGGGCGTTTAGCCGACAAGTTTATCCAGCAACTTGAGCATGAGTCGGGCAAGCAAGCAACACGGTCTGGGCATCAGCTCGAGCGGGCCACACCCCAGCCCGACCGGGGCACGCATCAGCCCGACCGAGGCACTCCTTAGCCCGAGCGGGTCGCCATGTTTTCCATTGCGTTCTTACGTGATCATGCACGCCGCACCCGAGCGGGTCACACACTCAGCCCGCGCGGGTCGCGTCTATCACCTTCAACTCCACATAAGTTAATTTGTCTTAAAACAAATAGGAGTTTGTTGAGGACTTATACAATAAGGAAAATAACTTTAGAGAAGATGAATAAGTGATATTTTGCTGGAGAATGTAATGGAAACGTTGCCCAACTTATTCAAGAATAGAAAGTTCAAGAAAAGGCAAAATCGGTGGCTGCTGCAACAAAAAGAAAAGAACGAACGGCCAGAAGGAAAAAGGATGAGAAAAGGAAAGAAAAGAAGAAGGAAAAGGAAGAACATGAGCTAGGGGTCGAAGAGACCTTCAGTTAGGGAGTGAGTTTTGAGTTTTCACATGAGGAGAGAGAGTAGAGAGAAGAAGAAGATTCTTGCAAAGGAGACGTGCAAGGAGCATTGGGGATCAACCCAAGACTTCGGTTTCGTTTGGTTTTCATGTTCCTTAGTCTTTCTACTTCAATTATGTTTGTTTACGGACGCATGAGGGAGTAGTTTGTTTTGTTCTAGGAGAAGGAATTAGCCCTTGGCTATCCCGGAACCACATTGATTTATCTTTGAATGCATCTTCCCGTTTTCGTTTATCTGTTCTTTATCTGAGTGCTTCATTGACTTGTGTTTGCGATGTCCACGTATATTTATGTTTTAGGAACTGAGGAGAAGGAACGAAAGGAGAATTCTAATTCCGGATAATCAGGTTTACAACAACCGAGGTTAGGCCATGAAAGTAGGGTAGCAACGGTTGAGGGTAAAACGGATGAATCATAGATCTTATGGGTTTAGTTAAAGGTGTCAGCCACGAAAGTAGGGGATAACTTGACTAGATCACGTGTCTATGCCTTGAGAGAGGGAAGATATCATATTAGGATCGTCTGCCTTAGATAACTTGACTGGGATTGCATGATAGATAGGTTGATTGTTGGGACGTTTGTCTCATTGTTAAGAACTCGTTTGTTTATTTGTTTTTAGTATTTCATTCCTAATACCAATATTTGTTCGTTTGCAAGTTTGATTCGTAGTTTGAGTTTAGGTTGTGTTGCGTAGTCCCTGTGGGATCGACACCTGAAGTACTACACACGTGTCGTGCACTTGCGGGTAGTTTAGGTTATTTCTTTAACTTTGATAACGCATCAAGTTTTTGGCGCCGTTGCTGGGGACTATTGTCAACACGTCTTAGATTCAAGCCTAGAGTCTTTCTTGTTTTGTTTTTGTTTTCTTTTCTTTTGTTCTTTCTACCTAAATCGTTCTTTATTTGTCCTTCGCAGAGCCGTCAGATCAATGAGAGATGGATATTCAGAACGGCCACGAACAACTTCAATTACCTCTCAGGCTCCTCCACCACGTCGCCTCAGAGATTACGTGGTGCCGAACATGAACAACATGCAAACACCCATAAGGATGCCTGCTGTTGCTAGAGAACAGTTTGAGATTAAGCCGACATGCTTTATCAGAAGTAATTCATGGGAGGAAATCACGAGGATCCGCATCAGCACCTCAGAGACTTCCTTGAGCTTTTCGGTACATTCAAGATACACGGAGTCTCAGAGGCAGCAATCTTACTGCGTCTCTTCCCCTTCTCAATTTGGGGACGAGCGAAAACTTGGCTGCAATCGCTCCCCGCTGGTTCAATCACGACTTGGGACCAGCTCTGCACATTGTTCTTATCACGCTTCTTTCCTCCAAGCAAGACGATTCAGATGAGGGGGAAATCACAACGTTTAGATGCAGAGATGGAGAAACTTTGTTTGAAGCGTGGGGCAGATTTAAGGATCTTCTACAGATGTGTCCACACCATGGTCTCGAGCAGTGGTACGTTATCCAAACCTTTTACAACGGAATTTCAGATGAGCACCGAACCACGTTGGATAACGCTCCTAGAGGATCGATCATTTATGGATCAGAGTGAGGAGGCATACGAGCTGATCGATAACTTTGCTATGAACCACACCATGTGGTCAACACCAACAGGTATGCCTAACAGCACTCGTCGCCTATATGAGCCGAATCAGAGCAGAGCAACGGGTAATACAGCAAACGCCATGTACTGTGTGAATACGAAGATACAGAGCATATAGTTTATTAATGCATGCTGCAGGAGAACATGGAATACATGAATTATGCCCAGCAGCAAGGAAACACTCAGTACGGGAATACCTACAACCCAAATTGGAGGAACCACCCGAATCTTTCGTATCGAACGACTCAACCGGTAAAGTATTAGGGATTTCAGCAGAGAAAGCAGATGTACCAACAAAACGATCAGCAATTCCAGCAAGCTCAGCAAGTTCCGCAAGCTCCTCAACCTCCTCAAGCCCCTTCTTCAAACCTTGAGGTGGTAATGCTCGAATTTATCAAGGAGCAAAGGCAGCAACATTCAACTCAAACCAAATTCAATGCGGATGTGGGAGAACGATCAACGAGCTCAAAACTCAGATGGAATCTTTGAGCAATCATGTGAAGAGCTTAGATAACTCCGTAGCACAACAGGTTGCCTCATCCTCTCGGAATCCCGAACAGCTTCCACGTAAACTCGAATTGAACCCGAGAGAATACGTGAATGCTATTTCTGTGTGCAGCAGTGATATGATCGAGCATTCGCCTTCCAAAGAGCGAGAGCAATCTGCTGGTATGTCCATGAAAAGAGGAAAAGGTAAGATTGTGATTATGGAAGGAGTCGAACCAGATTTAGACAAACCATATGTTGTTCCACCGGCATACAAACCTCCTATACAGTTTCCTCAACGGTTGGTAAGCAGTAAGAATGAAGAACGAGTGGGCAAAATCGTAGAGGGTCTCAAGAAGCTTGACATCAACATCCCATTCGTGGAAGCCCTCCAAAAGATGCCTAATCATGCCTAACTCATCAAAGAGGGTCTTTCCAAAGAGAGGCATATCGAAGAGAACGAGACGGTAGCACTCACGGAGGAATGCAGCGCTGTCCTTCAAAACAAGCTACCACCAAAGTTGAAGGACCCCGAAAGCTTCTCCATTCCATGCTTAATGGGTAATATTGATATTGATAATGCTTTGTGCAATTTAGGGGAAAGCGTGAGCATCATGCCAGACTCAGTCTTCAAGCGGATGGACTACGGGAATCTCAAACCTACAAAGATTTGTCTACGCCTCGCGGATCGTTCAGTAAGATATCCAGTGGGAATTGTTGAAAACGTTCCCACCATGGTAGGTAAGCTTTGCATTCCCACTGATTTTGTTGTACTTGAAATAAAGGAAGATGCTAGGATACCTAGTATTCTTGGTAGACCGTTCCTAGCTACTGCATGTGCCATGATAGGCGTACAACAAGGAAAGCTTTCCTTACGTGTCGGATATGATACGATCGAATTCAACCTGTCCAGCCCCATGAACGGACCCTTATCCAAGGAGTCTTGCTTTACAGTCGATTCGCTGGACGAGTTTGCGAAGACACGCTTGATCAAGTAAGTGCTTCTGATCTTCTTGTATGATATTTAACACGAGTTTGCGATAATGCAGGATTTTCGCACGAAGGAGCTGAGGTGTACACGAAACTCATGAGTGCGATTGAAGCACTAGGAGATGCCCCACGTGAGGAGATACCACATGAAACGCACGCTGGTTTCGCAATGGAGAAAACGTCCAAACTTGAGCCCAAGCCACCTCCGTCTTCTTTTCGGTATGAGTACGTTGAATCCAATAAAATATACCCTACTGTTATGAATGCTAACTTGAGTGAAGATGAGATGAGAAAGTCACCCACTCACGTAAAGAAGCATAGAAGAGTCAGCTCTTCAGTATGTACGCACGGAAATTGTACGGAAGACATCCACGAACCTTCCATCGAAACTCAAAAGAGGCTGCACTCGCACTCGCAAAAGGTAATGGAAAAAGACGTCCTAAAACTTTTCGATGCAGATACCATTTATCCAACCTCGGGCAGTGAACGAGTGAATCCCGTGCATAATGTGCCAAAGAAAGATGCAATGACTAAGGGATGGCACGACAAAAAGACCCTACCTCATGACTTCCAATAAGCTGATTTAGTTCTAATTTTCAGTTCTCGTCCTAAGTCTTTATCGGGCAACCTACGTTCTCGTTGGTCTGATCCTTTTCAAGTAAGAGAAGTCTTCACACACGGAGAAATGGAACTATGGAGCGATTCGAGCGGAACATTCAAAGCTAATGGAAAACGACTAAAGCTCTACCAAACCGCTCAACCGATCGAAAGTGGAAACTCCATTTCCCTTACCGATCCACCCGTCGCGCACACATGAGGAATGGAGACGTCAAAGCTTAAAGACGTTAAATAACGTTTCCTGGGGAGGCAACCCAGCTGTTTGTTTCCTATTTTTCGTTTTAGTTTAAGACTTGGTTTTCGTTTAAAAAAACACACAAAAAATATATGCCACCACAAACGTGACTTCACTTCCCTTACCCCCCCCCCGTTCAATTCAAGTCTGGGGGAGCAGCTCACGTTTGTCAGGTGATTTCGTTTCATTTTCTTTCATTTTCTCTTTGATTTTGTAATTTTTAGTTTGTTTTAGATTTCGTGAGTAAGAGTCGTCCCAGGCACTTGTCCGGTGCCACGTTTTGAGATGAACCCTAAACCTAGGATGCTTAAGAAGTTGGGCTTTTCCATGAGATTTTGCATGTTTGAGCTAGGTTTTTCCTAAGCGTTAGAGCTTATTAGTCGGCTGAAAAACAATAGGTCGTAATTCTTTGGGAATCCTAGTGTTGCTTGTGGGGGGGTTTAGACGAGGTTGCTAGGCTAGTTTATCGTTTATTCTCTCTATCTTGATGGTTATACTTCGTATAGACGATGCTTTACTTCTTTTTTATGAGGATTATTAGATCATATGAAATCGAGCTCATTTTGCAGAGTAAGAGCGCACACTAACACTCCGCTGTCGATAGAAATAATGCCTAAAAGCATGATCTAAACAGAAGCCTAGTGTGTATACATAACGAAGAAAAAAAAGAAAAATAAAAAAAACAGAAGACATAAAACAAAAGAAAAGAAAAAGAAAAAAAAGAGAATAAAGAAAGAAAAGAAGCTCGGAAAAGATACAAGTATCCTCGAATGTTTTAGGTTTAGCATTGTATGAAGTCTTATTTGGTGGAGAGAGTTACGGTGGCTTGTCTAGTTTGCCTTTGATTTACTTTCTCATGGGTAGCCTTGGTGAACCTAGGGTGAAGACTGAAAACTTAATTAGGCCGAATTTGCTCTTTACGTGCTAGTTGATCGGTTAGGTTCGCTTTAGCGGTATTTCTAGGAGAAGGGGGAATTTTGGATTTTTGTATACCCCACGTGTTCCACGTTTACGTTTTCTTAGGGACAAGCAAACATTCAAGTCTGGGGGATTTTGATCATCTCGTTTTCATACGTATTTCTTGCACGATTTTAGAGATGTTTACGATATAGATGCGATGTTTACGTATAATTTTGTATCCGTTTTACTCGTTTTCGTGTTTTCATGTTCTTACACGTTTTAATGCGTATTTGTCTCATTTTGGAGCTAAATGACGTACACGAGACAAAGTGCCAACTTCGAGGATCATCACGGAAGAAACAGGACGAGAATAGGCGAGGAATACACTCAGCCCACGCGGGGTAAAACCTTGCCCGCGCGGGGCGTTTAGTCGGCAAGTTTGTCCAGCAACTTGAGCACGAGTCGGGCAAGCAAGCAGCACGGTCGGGGCATCAGCCCCAGTGGGCCACACCCTAGCCCAACCGGGGCACGCATCAGCCCGACCGGGGCACTCCTAGCCCGAGCGGATCGTCATGTTTTCCATCGTGTTCTTGCGCGATCATGCGGGCCGCACCAGAGCGGGTCACACACTCAGCCCACGCGGGTCATGTTCGTCACCTGCAACTCCTTATAAGTTAATTTGTCTTAAAACGAATAGGAGTTTGTTGGGGACTTATACAATAAGTAAAACGAATTTAGAGAAGAGGAATAAGTAATATTTTGCTGGAGAAAGTAATGGAAACGTTGCCCAACTTATTCAAGAATGAAAGCTCAAGAAAAGGCAAAATCGGTGGCTGCTGCAACAAAAGGAAAAGAATGAACGGCCAGAAGGAAAAAGGAGGAGAAAAGGAAAGAAAAGAAGAAGGAAAAGGAAGAACAGGAGCTAGGGGTCAAAGAGAGCTTCAGTTAGGGAGTGAGTTTTGAGTTTTCACACGAGGAGAGAGAGTAGAGAGAAGAAGGAGATTCTTGCGAAGGAGACGTGCAAGGAGCATTGGAGATCAACCCAAGACTTCGGTTTCATTTGGTTTTCATGTTCCTTAGACTTTCTACTTCAATTATGTTTGTTTACAAACGCATGAGAGAGTAGTTTGTTTTGTTCTAGGAGAAGGGATTAACCCTTGGCTATCCTGGAACTGCTTTGATTTATCTTTGAATGCATCTTCTCGTTTTCGTTTATCTATTCTTTATCTGAGTGCTTCATTGACTTGTGTTTGCGATGGCCACGTAGATTCATGTTTTAGGAACTTAGGAGAATTACCGAAACGAGAATTCTAATTCCGGATAATCAGGTTTAGAACAACCGAGGTTAGGCCACGAAAGTAGGGTAGCAGTGGTTGAGGGTAAAACGAATGAATCACAGATCTTATGGGTTTAGCTCAAGGTGTCAGCCACGAAAGTAGGGGATAACTTGACTAGATCACGTGTCTATGCCTTGAGAGAGGGTAGATATCATATTAGGATCGTCATTGCATGATAGATAGGTTGATTGTTGGTTTCGGTAATCTTGTGGTGAAACTGGATTCCTGGGACGTTTTTGTCATTGTTAAGAACTCGTTTTTTTATTTCTTTTTAGTATTTCATTCTTAAAACCAATATTCGTTCGTTTGCAAGTTTGATTCGTAGTTTGAGTTTAGGTTGTGTTGCGTAGTCCCTGTGGGATCGACACCTTAAGTACTACACACGTGTTGTGCACTTGCGGGTAGTTTAGGTTATTTGTTTAACTTTGATAACACATCAAAACATCTGTCTAGATTTCTACTTCGCGTTTGAACATGTGGCTCGAAGTGGTAAGAAGTGAAGAACGATATCTCCTCATTCACGTATTGTTCCACAATTGAACCCTCTGAATGAGCTTTTTGTTTGGCTTTTTTCTTCAAATGAAACATAAATCTCTTGAATGGATATATCCAACGAAATTGAACTGGACCTCCTAATGCGGATTCATGTGGTAGAGGAATTGTCAGATGCTCCATAACATCGAAGAATGATGGTGGAAAATTCTTCTCCAAGTTACATAATACAGTAACTATGTTACTTTTAAGTCTACGAACCACATCTACACTCAAATTTCTCGCACATAAATCTCGATGCCAATACCTGAAAATTAAAGTATTAATTAGTTTATGTAACAACTAATATCTGTAAATTATTAATCATTAATTATACTATATAAACAAAATAATCAATGATACCTTCAATTGCTTCGCGTGCATGTTTGTCCATCAATTCAGAAAAACATATGGGAAGTAGTCTTTGCATGAATACATGACAATCGTCACTTTTCATCCCTGAATACTTTCCTTCATGAATATCGACACACTTTCCCATGTTAGATGCATAACCATCAGGAAATTTCACGTCATCCTTCAACCATTTCAACAATTTAAATTTCTCATCATTTGGTAATCTGAATATCGGAACTGGAGCTTTACCGTCGTCACTTATATGTAACTCCTTCTGTGAGAAATACTCTTCTAGATCCTTCTGTGATTTAATGTTATCCTTCGTTTTTCCTGTGACATTCGTGTTGATGATATTATCGAAAAAAATTCTCTATGTGAATGACAACAAGATTGTGTCGAAGCTTCAGATTTTTCCAATACGACGGATCTCAAAATATGCTCTTCTCGTACCAATTATTGGTAACTCCATAACCACCAATCCTCGGATGATTACTATACTCCTAGGAATACCCAACGCAAGAAGTCGTTCATACAAAATCTTTTCACCGGTCAAAACAGAAGGAGGAGATTTCCGCATAACTATATTCCTTTTGAAATTCCTTTTGTTGCATCGTAATGTATCATCAGCAGGAGGAAAACGACGATGAAAATCAAATCAACTCGCCTTTCATCCATATTTCAACTGAAAAGCATATGTTTCCCTCGTGCAATATGGACAAGTCAATCGACCATGCGTTGTCCATCCTGCTAGCATACCATAAGCTGGAAAATGACTTATTGTCCATATAAGAGCACATCGTAATATAAAATTATGTTGTCTCGAAATGTCGTATGCTAGAACATCCTTTCATAATTCTTATAATTCTTCAATTAGTGGTTGAAGAAATATATCCAAACTTCTTTTCAGATGATTAGGCCTGGGAATCAATATTGTCAAGAACAAAAACTCATGCTTCATGCATATATCTGGTAGTAAATTGTATGGTGTCATAATAACTTGCCACAACGAATAATTTCTCCCAGACATCCCAAATGGTTAAAACCATCAGTGCAAAGGCCTAAATAAATGTTTTGACTCTCAGTTGTAAAATCAGGATATACCTTGTTAAAGTGTTTCCACGCCTCACCATCTGAGGTATGACACATTTCTCCGTGACGACTTGAATGCTCAGCATGCCATCTCATGTCGCTTGCGGTCTTCTCAGATTGATACAATCTTTTTATCCTGTCTGTAATTGGTAAATACCATACACGCAAAACGAAACCGAACTTTTCATTCCTTGTCAAATAAAACCGATCTTTTCCATAAAATCGAAAATTGCTCAAATCCGAAGTTTGTTTCCAAAAAGTCATACAGTTGTCTTGGCAAACATCAATCTTTTGATATGGAAATAAACCCAATGATCTTATCATCTTCTTTGTAACATAATATGAATCAACTGCATTATTATCTTCAGGCAAATAATCTCTTACTAATTGCGATATAGAATCCATGCAATTCTCAGAAAGATTATTTTCAGTCTTCAAATTCATCAAACATGCAGACAGAGACAACCATGAAAGACCACTTCTACAACCATCATAAATTGGATGCCTAGCACTTTCTAACATTTCAAGAAAACTTTTCGCTTCTTCATTCGAATCTTCTTCAATATTTTCATCTTTATTTCTTTCGATGAATACATTTTGCACCATTTCTACATAAGGGGAATTTTCACATCTTGAGAAGTCTCAAACACTTTTGCATTTGACGCATGGACAAACCAACTTACCGGTTTCTCTATAAACTTGTTGATTTGTCGCCATCGTCATAAATTGTGCAACGCCTTCTATAAACTTTTTCGATACACCTTGAGTTTCCGGATCAATTCTTTTATACATCCACTCTCTAGAAACAAAAATATTTGATCTCGATGATGTTGCCATTAAAATCAGAAATGATAACAAGATATATAGAGAAATATATGAGAATTGTGTGTGAGATTATGGACTAAGACAAATATTTACGGACGAACCGTCCCAAATATGTACCTATGAGGTCCGTAATTTGCGAACGGAAACTGCTGTTGTCCGCAATTTTCGGATGGATGGTGATGACATCTGCAAATTTACGGACAACCACATGGTCCATCCACAAATTACGGATGTCTTTTGTCTTCAATCCAAAACATGTATAAAATCTGCCCCAAATCCGTCCGCAATCACGAACGACTCATGGACTATTTTTTGGTCTGCAAATTTTCGGACAAATTAAAGACGAAAATTAAATTCGTCCTTAATCTATCCCTAATCCGTCCCGAAATATAGGGACAATCCTTGCAATCCGGAAAATTCGTTCGCAAACAAGGATTTTCTTGTAGTGGTACCCAATTTGAGTCAAATTATACTAATTTCGAATAAAAAATCAAACAAATCGATAATAATTTTTTTTTGTTTAAATTCGATTTATTTTGTTGAATTTCATGTTCATTCGGATTTTAATTTTGTTGAAAATCAATATTGGGTCAAATATTATCCAATTCGAGTCAAAATTATACTAATTTTGGGTTAAAAATAAAAAATCGATAAGAATCGATTTTGTTTAAATTTCAATTTAAATTTGTTAAATTTCATATTGATTCAAGTTTTAATTGGATAAAAATCAAAACTGGATCAAACTGTACCCTATTTGAGTCAAAATTATACTAATTTTGGATTAAAAATCGAACAAACCGATAAATTTGATTTTTGTTTAAATTTTGGTTTATCTTGTTGAACTTCATATTGGTTCGGGTTTTAATTAGAAGAAAATCAAAATTAGGTCAAATTGTATGCAATTCGAGTAAAAAATATTAATTTCGGGTTAAAAATCGAATAAACTGATAAGAATGGGTTTTTGTTTAGATTTCGTTTAATTTTGTTGAATCTCATATTGATTCGGATTTATATTGGATGAAAATTGAAATGAGACCCAAATTATGGTCAAAGTTGTGTCGAATCTAGGTTAAAATTGAGCATAAATCGGGTCAAATTTGGATCCAAATTCTAGTCAAAATTGATCCTAAACTGGGTCAAACTTTGATCCAAATTCTAGTCAAAATTGATCCTAAAGTGGGTCAAATTTTGACCCAAATTCTAGTCAGAATTGTAAAAGATAAAGGGAAAATAGGATTAAGGTCAAAACATGAAAGGGAAATAGGATGAGTGCGAAACATGATGAAGAAATAGGTAAAGTTGGCAAACATGAGGGGGAAATATGAGTTTTACCCAAAAAATATTGTATTGAGTTACTGTAAAGAAAACGATTTTACTTGGTTTCTAATCTTCATCTACTCCTTTAAAGAAAGACTCAGGTACGTTGCTGGAAAATTCTGGTAGTTACATTATTCATATCGGAAACTCCTTTATCTTATCATTACTCGATTTGATATAGCCTATGATATTCATAAACTTTCTTAGTTTCTCACCAAACTCTAAATGCAAAAATGGTTGTTATATATCTAAAATCAAATCCAAGTTAAGGTTTATTTTATTAATCAAAATCTTAAATGTGTTTGAATGATTTTGTTGATGCTCATTAGGTATCTAAATTCTTGGAAGTCTATTTATCATTGTTATTTTTTTTGGTAAATCTCTTATTTTTTGAAAAGTTGAAAAGCAAACAACAATCTTTCGCAAAAGATAAATACAAATCTTTAACAAATGTTACTTGTGACTCATTCGGCTATCCTTTTTATTAGAAGATATTAAATGTCAATTGTCGAGTCTTTTAACTTTTAATGCAACAACAAATCTACATTGTTCATTGCCTCAAATGTTGCATTCCGCAAACGTTCCAAACATATCGATATTGCTTGTCTTATCATTTGTAACAAAATCAAAGAATGTTTCATGCAAACATTGCATTTTAAAACTTGAAACTAGATTATTGATTTGTTAACTGAATCATTCCAACCAGTTTTATTCTTGATTTTTTTTTGTTAAAGATGAATATAATAAATCTATATCATCCACTATAATTGAATAATACAGTCTGTATTTTAGCGTTCTTGATCCAAGATATTATATATATCTATATGTATATGTTTTGTGTGTACAATAGATAATAGGATAACACTCATATTTCCCCTCATGTTTGCCTACTTTGCCTATTTTCCATTATGTTTCGCATATATCATATTCTCCCCCTAATGTTTCAGTGAACATCCAATTTTCTCATGTTTAAAAATTCTACCTATAACCCCCTCCGTTTAAAATTTTGTTTAACCTTTCATTTTAAATTCAAAACCCTTAAAAATCCATCAATTTTAACCCAATTTTTTTCCAATTTCGACCCAACCCAATCCAAAAATAATTTTGACCCGGTTTATACTCAATGTTGACCCGATTTATGTGTAATTTTGACCGGTTTAAACTCAATTTTGACCCGGTTTAGATATAATTTTAACCAAAATTTGAAACCAATTTTGACCCGGTTTAGAATGAATTTTCACCAGAATTTAGGTCCAATTTTGACTTGGTTTATAGTTAATTTTGACCATAATTTGATACCAATTTTAACCAAAATTTGGATCCAGTTTTACTTTTCCTCGATTAAAATCCGAATCAATGAAAATTTTTAACTAAACTAACCTTAATTTAAAAAATCGATTCTTATGGGGTTTTTCATTTTTTACCTGAATTTAGTCCAATTTTGACTCGAATTGGATGCAATTTTGAAACATTTCAATACAATTTTAAGTAATTCGGGTTTTAGTAGAATGAAAATCAAAACTGGATCAAAATTACTCCGAAATCGCAATAAAACCCGAATCAATATGAATTTCAATCGAACTAAACCGATTTATCCGATTAAAACCCGGATCAATATGAAATTTGAACAAAACTAAACCGAAATTTAAACAAAAAATTATTTTCCATTTATTAGAATTATACCCAAATTTAGTCCAATTATAACTCGAATTTTGGTGTAGTTTTGAGTGATTCGGGTTTAAATTTTGGTTTAGTTTTGTTAAATTTTATATTGATTCGAGTTTTAATTGGATGAAAATCAAAATTGGGTCAAACTATACCCAATTCGAGTCTAAATTATACTAATTTCGGATTAAAAATTGAACAAAACAATAAGAATTAGTATTTTTAAAATTTCATTTTAATTTTGTTTAATTTCATATTGATTTAGGTTTTAATTGGTTGAAAGTCAAAATTGGATCAGATTATACCCAATTCAGTCCAAATTATACTAATTTCGGTTAAAACTTGAACAAACCGATAAGAATCAGTTTTTGTTCAAATTTCAGTTTAATTTTGTTGAATTTTATATTAATGTGGGTTTTAATTGGATAAAAATAAAAATTGGGTCAAACTGTACCTAATTCGAGTCAAACTTATACTAATTTTGGATTAAAAAAGGAACAAACCTATAAAAATCGGTTTTGTTTAAATTTTGGTTGAATTTTGTTGAATTTCATATTGATTCGGGTTTTAATTGGATGAAAATCAAAATTTGGTCAAATTGTACCCAATTCGAGTCAAAATTATACTAATTTCGTATTAAAATCGAACAAACTGATAAGAATCAATTTTTGTTTAAATTTCGGTTTAATTTTGTTGAATTTCATATTAATTGGATGAAAATTAAAATTGGGTCAAATTGTACCCAATGAGTTTAAGTTATATTAGTATCGCGTTAAAAATCGAACAAACCGATAAGAATAGGTTTTTGTTTAAATTTCGATTTAATTTTGTTGAATCTCATATTGATTCGGATTGGAATTAGATGAAAATCGAAATTAGACCCAAATTATGGTCAAAATTATGTTGCATCTGGGTCAAAATTGAGCCTAAAGTGGGTCAAAATGGGAAGATTTAACGGAGTTTAAACGGGGGATTACAGACATAATTGTAAAAGATAAAGGGCAAATAAGATTAGGGTCAAAACATAATGGAAAAATAGAATGAATGCGAAACATAAAGAGAAAATAGATAAAATATAAAAATATAATACAACAAAGTTTTCATTCTTCATTTCCTTTTCTTATTTTTCTGCAAACGATCATAAAGTGTGAATCATATTTTGTACTGCCATCATCAAATTCGAATTTCCCAGTCAAACATTTTCTTAAGATTCTATCCATGTAGATGATAAATGAAACTTTTCAGTTAACTAGATTCTAAACTTGCGCGATGCGCGGACTTTTTAAAAGAATTGTAATTTTATTTTGTAATTTTACCTATTTAATTTTGAAAAATAGATCATCATAAATTATTGAATGAATATCTAAATTCATTTTAAAGATTTTTTATGTTTTAAATTAATTTATGATTAACATTTGATGGTTTGTATTAATATAAGTAAATACCAACAATTCATATTACATTTAATTAGAAAAAATTTATAGCACTTTGGACCAATTTTAAAACAATTTGTATAATTATCATATGAGTTTTCAAAATTCAATTTAAGAACGTGTATATAATAAAACAAATGTAAGAAAATAAAACAAAAAAAGAATTGACGATCTTATATCCAAGTATTATATAAAAAAATTTGTGCATCATATATATGTGTGGTTTACAAATAATATTGTTTAGAAAACATTATAGAACATTATTTGTCAAGTTTTTTTATTATTTTCAAATTTCTACCAACGTAAATTTTGTGTGTTTAAAGAATAAAGTGTCAAAGCATCTGAATATTAAATAAAAATATCATATTAATTAAAATATTAGTTTTATATGAAATTAAAAATATATTGATTAAATGACTAATTGATGAAATATCATGCGACTTACCGTAAATTATTTTAGAGATTATGGTTGTGACCACAATTACATTTTTATTGTGTATAATGTTAAAAATAATCATTTGATGCATATTGTTTTATTACCTTATGCTTATCTTCTGTATTAATCTCTTAAAATATCAAAGCACATTAATCATAATAAACTATAACAAAATTAGTATAAACAATTATTTTATATGATATATTATTATATTTATGCATAACAATTTACATGATTTAGTCATTACAATCAATTAATTTATATGATTTAGTCATAACAATCAATTTATTTTGACATTCATATATATCATAGTTTTGTCACAATCATTTTCTTTATTTGCAATCGAATTTCACTTGCTAATATCTAAACTAAATGTTTCTAAAAGTTTATTTCATCCAATAATAAACATATGTCAATTTTTTACTTAATGATGAAATGTTTAAATTTGATTCTTGTGATACCTTTAATAATTCATCCTCATTTGAAAGTTTTATAAAACTTTAATAGTTGTTACTCATAATAAACCATGGGTCATCTTTTGAAGAATAAACTCTGCCATCAAACTTGAAATTATTTTTAGAAGAGTTTGTTGTTGTGATTCCTAAATATATTTTATTTATATAAGGTATATATTGTAAAAATGAGAAATAAAACATTAAGAATAAATGTTATATTGTACAACTTTTAGCAACGTTCCAAATATATTGATCCATATAACAATACCCGTAAAACTAAAAAACATAGAAAGTTCTAAAAATTTTACTGCAACTCCGTCATATGTGTTGAAAATTAACGGTGACCTCAAAACAAAAGTTCATACTATTGTGAATAGAAAATATGATGTCAATGCATTGCAACATGCAAAATATGTACACCACACACACACACAAAGAGACACTGAGAATTTACCTTATGATGTAACATTTCCCTGCCTTATCCTCTCTATTTGTCCATGTGATGGGTTTTCAAATGCCCACGTAGCTAAATAAATCAACACCAACTCCACCTAAGATACAATCTTGAAACCTTTTTTACGAAGAAGATGAAACCCATACCTGAGCGTTTGATTCCTGTAGCTCTCGTCATCGTCTTCTTCCACTACAAAAAAACATTGAGTTTCCAACGGATGGGGCAACGGATCCATCCGTTGGAAACAAATCGCAACTTCCTCTGCCTCTTGGTAATAATTTTCTCTAATGGCCCCCATAAGAAGAAGATAAATAATCATTTTCTGAGTTTCGTCTTGCACTACCCATGGCCTGAGACATTTTCTATACAAAAGGCAAAAATGTTTCGATAACAAAATCTATAGATCCCGGTTTCCACTACTTAGAATCGAATTCTAGTGATGAATAAAAGTATGCACTACTTCAGACCAAGAAGATTTAACAAAAAACTATTATCTCAAAATGGACAAAAGTCTCTCTAAAAATGGAGAAAGGTCTATCTCAAAACATATAGATGTGATGGATGCATATCTATTTGCAATGACATCATTCTGTAGGTGATAATAACAATCGTCAAAAGATTTGAGATCAAATATGGATTAACCGCAAGCGAGTCGACGAAATGAGAAACAGCTTGAGGCGGCAAATGAGGTGAGTTTTCAGAAGATCCCGAAGTCGATGTAAAAGATAGGGTTTCCAGTATTTTTCTTCTGCGAATGTGTTAGAGAGATCTGTCGTTTTCCTCCACTTGAGGGATTGTGAGCCTGTGACTAATCCGATTTTAAGGAGATTAGAAAACCTATGAGAAGCAAAAATTCTAGAATTTTAGAGTCCGACATCGCTTATTCCATAGAGAGAGAGGGAGAGAGTTTCGGATACGCGATTGAGGTTTTTCCCGATAGGCTCACCCATAACGACCTTGACTTAGTGGTAGCCCATCCGTCGACCTATGGTACCCCTCTATGGTAACCTTCGTTTTGCAATTAAGGTCGTTCGTGTCATCTTTCACTCCAAGATCGTACTCAATTTGTCATGGTTGTTTCTCCGCTGGGTGTATTTCGATGCATAATAATTTCGTTTTGGCTTGAAACTATAAAACCGAATAATTTACGAACCATTAATGAGAGAAACGTGGTGAGTGGGAATTGATGATGGGAAGACCGAAATTGATTTTCCCGGTTAAATAGAAAGCAGTGGACATTGATGATATTGAGTTTATAATGTTAAAGACTTTAATATAAATAAAATGATTTTTACATTTTTATTAATAACATTATTAAATTATTCAATGAAATATTTCCCGAGTTTGCGTATGAAACGAGAAACGTCTATCTTTGCTTATGCACGGATGGTTTTAGTCCATATGGACAATCTGGAAGCCAATATTCTCTGTGGCCGGTGATTTTGTCCCCGTATAATTTGCCTCCCGAGATGTGTTTGAAAAGAGAGGTAATCTTTCTGACATTGTTGATTCCAGGACCAGAACATCCGAAGAAAAGTTTCGATGTCTTTTTGCAGCCATTAATTCATGAATTACGACAGTTGTGGAACGACGGTATCTTTGCTTATGACGTCAGTACTAAACAGAATTTCACATTGAAAGCGTCTTGTTGTGGACAATTAGCGATTTTCCTGCCTATGGAATGTTATCTGGATGGAGCACGCACAGAAGAATTGCATGTCCATATTGTATGGAGGATACAGATTCATTTCGACTAGTCCATGGTAAGAAACCATGTTGGTTTGATTGTCATAGAAGATTTCTTCATCTTGACCATACTTTCCGGAAAGATAAAAAACATTTTCGGAAGAACGTGGTACAAAAAGAAGAGGCGCCGTGCATGCAAACCGGAACACAAATCCTTTACGAAAGATTGAACACGATGGGTGATTTACAAGAATCGGTTGAATGCGGTGGAGATCGTGGGCATTGTAAACCAAAAGGACAAGGGCAATGACACAACTGGTATAAACGTAGTATCTTTTGGGAACTACCATACTGGAAATAATTGATATTACGTCATAATTTAGATGTTATGCATATCGAGAAGAACTTTTTCGATAACATCATAAATACTGTTTTGAATGTGGCGGGGAAAACCAAGGACAACATACAATCTAGAAAAGATTTGAAGTCAATATGCCGACGACCTGAGTTGGAATTAAGAGATGGCAGGTCACCAATCCCGATATTTAGATTGTTTGGTCCGGCGAAAACGTCATTATTAAAATGGTTAAAAGAGGACATTACGTCAACCCGGTACGACAATATGGTAAGTATGATCCATTCATCACAATAGATCAAGCAGATCAAGTTTGTTATGTGCAATATCCAACAACATTGAAACGTCGAAGAGAGGAGTGGTGGGCCGTAGTGAAGATCAAGCCTCGAGGGATCATAAGCTCTGATGATAAAGAAGATGCGTTGCAACCCGATTATCCGCAGCCGCTTCATTTGATAGATACGGATCGCGAGGACATTCTTGCTAGAAATGACATTGACGGAGAACTTATACGGGATGAAGATGTTGAACCGGAAGATGCTGAAGATGAAAACGGCGATGAATTCAATGACCAATCGAAGGAAGACTCGCCCATCGATGAATCTACTGAAGAAGAACTTTAAATACAATAATGTATATGATGTGTAATCAAACAATCGAAATGTTCATACAATCGATTTCATTATGTTAA
>CM071875.1:2098406-2112820 GCA_036759665.1 Gynandropsis gynandra
AAGGACAAAATTTATTTAGAGGTATATTTTTATATTAATTTTATTTTATAGTTATTAATTTCGTAATGTGTAAAGAACTAATATTAATTTTGTTTATTTTGTAGTCGGTGGGACCGTATAAGGGACGTTTATACGGTCTCGGGGCGTTGCAGAAAGATATCACGTTATTGGTACCACAAGCTAATAGAGACTAGATATAAACTTCTCCTGCTAAAAATTAAAAAAAAAACCTCAATCCCAGAAAACAACCTGCTGTGACTGTGTACATTCTGTAACAGTCTCATTAAATTTGTTTTAAAGGAAAAAAAACTGCATACTACACAATTACAGCCACTACTCATACCCATTATTTCCTATTAAGTACCTTTTATTACAGTCACTGATTGCTCCTACCCACTAACCCACCATCTCTGTCACTGTTACATCCCAAATACTATAAATTCGCCTCATTTGCACTCCATTTCGATCACTGTCACAGCAATTTTTTCTTACCCGTCCAGCAACCAAACCCAAAAAAATGAGTGCTGCCCCAAAAAAATTCGCTGATTTGATGGTCGGCCGCTCGAACCAGCGGATTATTGCTCGCCTGTTCCGCGTTTGGGAAGCGCGTAACCCAAAAAAAGGCGGCCAACTTATGTGGATGGAATTCCTCTTGCTAGATGAAACAGTTTGTCTTCCCTTTTAAATATGCATTTTTATTTACGTTTATTTAAAATGTGTGTTCAGTTTTCCTGGTCGCTTACCCAACATGTTTTCCTTGTTTTTTTCAGCCATCGTTGCTCCACGGTTCATTAAGTCTGGTCTTGTATAGTCGGTTTGAAAACCTTTTAAAGGAGGGTGCAGTCTTAGAGTTTGAAGGTTTTAAAGTTGTTCGGAGCAACGAGACCTACAAAGTAGCAGATTCCAACGTTTCTTTACGTCTTACCGTTATGCAATAATCATTTTCTGAGTTTCGTCTTGCACTACCCATGGCCTGAGACATTTTCTATACAAAAGGCAAAAATGTTTCGATAACAAAATCTATAGATCCCGGTTTCCACTACTTGGAATCGAATTCTAGTGATGAATAAAAGTATGCACTGTTTCAGACCAAGAAGATTTAACAAAAAACTATTATCTCGAAATGGACAAAAGTCTCTCTCAAAATGGAGAAAGGTCTATCTCAAAACATATAGATGTGATGGATGCATATCTATTTGCAATGACATCATTCTGTAGGTGATAATAACAATCGTCAAAAGATTTGAGATCAAATATGGATTAACCGCAAGCGAATCGACGAAATGAGAAACAGCTTGAGGCGGCAAATGAGGTGAGTTTTCAGAAGATCCCGAAGTCGATGTAAAAGATAGGGTTTCCAGTATTTTTCTTCTGCGAATGTGTTAGAGAGATATGTCATTTTCCTCCACTTGAGGGATTGTGAGCCTGTGACTAATCCAATTTTAAGGAGATTAGAAAACCTATGAGAAGCAAAACTTCTAGAATTTTAGAGTCTGACATCGCTTATTCCATAGAGAGAGAGAGGGAGAGAGTTTCGGATACGCGATTGAGGTTTTTCCCGATAGGCTCACCCATAACGACCTTGACTTAGTGGTAGCCCATCCGTCGACCTATGGTACCCCTCTATGGTAACCTTCGTTTTGCAATTAAGGTCGTTCGTGTCATCTTTCACTCCAAGATCGTACTCAATTTGTCATGGTTGTTTCTCCGCTGGGTGTATTCCGATGCATAATGATTTCGTTTTGGCTTGAAACTATAAAACCGAATAATTTACGAACCATTAATGAGAGAAACGTGGTGAGTGGGAATTGATGATGGGAAGACCGAAATTGATTTTCCCGGTTAAACAGAAAGCAGTGGACATTGATGATATTGAGTTTATAATGTTAAAGACTTTAATATAAATAAAATGATTTTTACATTTTTATTAATAACATTTATTAAATTATTCAGTTAAGATAATAATAAATTAAAAATATAAAAAATTGAAATTGCTTATGTGGTTGTCATGCAGATGTAGAAATGATGTGGTTGCCATGTAGAGATGAATGTAGAGATGACATGGCAATACCAAATTGTTTCAAATGTTATAAATAAATATATTGTTTTAGAGAATAAGTGTTATACATACCAAAACGTACCTTCTTTATTTTAATGGAAAAAATAAATACATTTCAATTTTGAAAATTTTAGGAAAATACAATAACTAAATATTTGTGTAAAAAGAGAAAAATAATCTATATTTAAATCTATAGATTTTCGTAAATTTTATGATGTGAAGAATAAATATATTTAATTTTCAAATTGTACGTAGATAATTTTTAAAAATATATTCAATTTATATATAAAATATAACTTTTAATCTCTCATGTAGATTTAGTTTTTCTGTTTTTATAAAAAAATTAAATTTATTTGTAACTTTAATTCTGAATATAAAGATATTTTTAACTTTTTTAAAGAAAAAATATTTGTGAATAAATATATATATACATATATCTATCTATTATGTAAAATTTATTAACTATTATAAGTAATATATTAATTTTTTATTAAGAATAATAAATTCGTAATGTTAACAACCCATTTAAAATATATTTTATGTGAAATGTCATGATATTAGGTATACTCACTAGACTATCACATCACTATCAACGTGGCGACGTTAGAATTCAGTAAATCTAATTTTTAACTTTTAATATATAAAACTTTTATTTTATTTCTTTGCCACTTATTTATAAGTGAATTGATTTTATAAATATTGAATCTATAACTATTTTTAAATTTTTTAAATGGATTAATTTAATTAATAATATGATTTTTTATTTTAAAATCGATTAGGATTATATAAGTTTTAGGATTTTTTCTCTAAAAAATATCTAAAATGTATTTCTAATTAATTCCAATAGACAAAATTAGTTTATATGGAGTCAACATAAGAAAATAATTACAAAATAATCATAATCATAGAAGATTATTTATTAATTTTCCAAACTACTATATTTGGAAACAAGACCATTTAATTTTATTCGATTTTCTTTGAATCGTAAATTTTTAATTTAACAAAAAATGTTGTTATTTTATTTTCATTTTACCGACTAAGCTGAAGAAACTTTCTTTTCTCCTCGCGACTGAGCGTCGTTGGACATCGATGATAAAAAGGAAAAAGAAAAGAAGAAGAATACGACAAAAAACAAAGAGAGGAGAAAAATCTGCAGTAGAATATATTACTCACGCTCTGATAGATCTTTCTTCTCCAATTGCTGTCACCGCCTGCTCTCTCTCTCTCTCTCTAGTAAACAGTTCTTGCTTCTGCATTTGAAGACTGTTCATCATTTCAAGTTTATCTCCTACTGCTCTTCGTCTATTTAGATCCTTATCCGCATCCGCCTTTGCTTTTCTTGCATTGCCTGTGATTTTTCTTCTAACGCAGATCGATCTCAGCGAATAGCAAGTAAGTTTCTCATGTTTTTCGAGGTTTCTGTAGAAACGTTTGGCTGAATTCAGGTTCAATATCTTTTTTGGTTCGTTGTGTAGGGAAAATGCTGTTGAGATTTTGCAAAGATATCGCCGCGATAGGCGGAAACTATTGGATTTTATCATGTCCGGTAGCTTGATTAAGAAAGTTGTTATGCCTCCTGGTGCTGTGACACTGGACGATGTGGATTTGGATCAAGTTAGTGTTGATTATGTCCTCAATTGTGCTAAGAAAGGTAACAATTACTGCTCTTTAGCTGTTTTCGAAATTGTTTATGCTCTAAATCTTTAATTTCGAGCAATAGGTGTTGTACTTCACAATCTGGTAGTGCAGGTGGAATGCTTGAGCTTTCTGATGCAATTCGGGACTATCACGATCACATAGGATTGCCTCATATGGTATGGCTATCACCTTGTCTATCTTTGATACTCATAATCTTTTTCCCCCATCTCTGTGCTTAATGTTTGTCTTAGATGCTCAATTTAATGCTTTTCTTAGTTTCTAGAATCATTTACCGATTTTTTTTTTCTTTGCCACCTTGGTTCAATTTATTGATTAACAGTGCATGAATTTACGTTGGCTGGCCGTGTTTCATCATTTAACGACCATATATTCTCTGGCTCAGAACTAGGAAAAAGATTCTGTTGGATACTGCATTTAAACCACTTGTCTTGCAGGGGAATTTTTTTTAATGAATGATGGATTTACATATACAGGGTTCTTCACGTTCATTTACCATATACTTAGAGGGATGCTGAAACGGTCTTCATTTGTCTCCACTTTTATCAGTCTTTTACTGAATGTTTATTTGTTATGAAAATTGCAGAACAGCATGGCTACTGCTGATGAATTCTTCTTGGCTACAAACCCCGAATCTTCTGGTTCACCTCCAAAAAGGGCGCCACCTCCTGTTCCTGTGTTAACTTCTTTATCCTCTCCCATCGTTACAAATCCAGAATTTTGTGAGTCACCAACTTTGCCACCTGTAATGAGATCAGAATCTATTGAATCGTCCCAAGCTCAAGAGCTGACTGTGGACGACATTGAGGATTTTGAGGGTGATGATGAAATCGAGGAATTTAATAACCTCAGGATCTCAAGACGAACTGCAAATGATGCTGCAGACCTTCTGCTGAGACTGCCCTCGTTTGCTACTGGTAAAAAAGATCAGAGACTGCAGATTTCATAAGTAAATCTAATATAATTATTTAAAATGTCGAATTCAGCTCTTGGTGGATGGAAATAAAGGGGGGACTAGGTAGTTGCTCAAATAAAACATCGGAGTTTCTTATTACTTTATTATATATTACTTTGCCAGATCTATATTTCAGTGAGATTCATTAAATCTTGTTTTATATTGTTGCTTCAGGTATCACAGAGGATGATCTTCGTGAAACTGCATATGAAATCCTTTTGGCATGTGCTGGAGCTTCAGGGTATACATTATCTGAATTGCGTATAGCTTATCTTTCCTTTTGTCACTTGCATTGTAGTGTTTGTATTGGCTTTCTCTTTCATTTATGTTCAACATTCTTCTTAGTCCAGTCTAATCCTCCTGGCTCTTGCATTAGGGGTCTCATTGTACCATCAAAAGAGAAAAAGAAGGAAAAAAGGTCTAGGCTGATGAAGCTTGGGCGCAGTAGAAGCGGGAGTGTCTCCCAGTCGCAGAGTGCTGCAGGTTTGGTTGGTTTGCTGGAAACAATGAGGGGTCAAATGGAGGTAGCTTTATTTCTTTCACTCTCTTTCATATCTGGTTGGGTAAAGCATGGATTTCAAACTCAATCACGCACACACACACACAAAAGCTTACAGGGGTGTGCGCACACACACATACATTTATATTTTCTTTCTTTATCTGCTGAGACAATTGTTTCTGTCACATTTCATGAACATACCCTTGGGGTTTAATGCTAACTGTCCCTTGATTCAGCTTTGTGTGGTGTCTTTTATCCTCCTATTTTTTTTCTTAGTCAACTGTTCTCATGTGTGCTAATATATTGATAAATGTTTGTCAGAGCTATTTGCCTACACTAACAAATAAAATGTAGGTTCTCTGGATTTGCTACTCTTTTGTGTATCTGATAATCAATCCTCAGCATTCATGCAGATTTCTGAGGCTGTGGACATTAGGACAAGACAAGGGTTGCTTAATTCTCTAGCGGGAAAAGTTGGGAAAAGAATGGACAGCCTCTTGGTACCTTTGGAGCTGTTATGCTGCATTTCTCGTACAGAGTTTTCTGACAAGAAAGCATACATACGGTGGCAGAAAAGACAGGTAGAAGCTATATCTTGTCACACTCACACATGATGTGTAGTTTTTAGACTTTGTTCATTTGGATTTTCGGTTCTTGTATGCTCTACCAACTTTCTGATTTGCAGTTAAATATGTTGGCGGAGGGGCTCATTAATCATCCTGCTGTTGGATTTGGAGAATCAGGTCGCAAGGCTAGTGAACTGAAGAATCTTTTGATAAAGATCGAAGAATCTGAGGTATCTTTTCTACTTAGCTCATATGATTTGCTATGCAGGTTATACACCAGATATCAGAAGTGTTTTGCTTTTATATATATTATTCTACTTCCAATTTGACTGGATTTATTTATTTTTTTGTCATATAATTTTTTTTTTATTTGAGAAGTGGAATGTTGAATTGGATAAAACATTTTATAAAGCTTTTCACTTGCTGACAAGCTTTTGAAACTTTTGGTTGCCATCTATTTGACATATTCTGATTTCAAATTTATTAAGTTCATTACTCAGAAACTACCTCTATCCAATGCTCAGTTGGCATACATGAGCAATTTCATGATATTGTTTTTAACTTTATTCTTTTACTGTGTTTTATATATAGTCTCTTCCATCTTCAGCTGGAGAAGTCCAGAGGGCTGAATGTTTGAAGTCTCTTAGAGAAGTAGCTACTTCACTTGCTGAGAGGCCTGCTCGTGGTGATTTAACGGGTGAAGTGTGCCACTGGGCTGATGGTTATCATCTAAACGTTAGGCTGTATGAAAAGTTGCTCCTCTGTGTCTTTGACATATTAGATGAAGGGAAACTGACAGAGGTTCGTGATTTTCTGTCAAACATTGTATAAATACATGTCCGAGTAGGAAAATCCTTTTATATGAACATATCAAATTCGTTGATATGCTGAGTTTCACAATTCTCCTCACTTTTCCCTTAGGGATAATTTAGGAGAAGTTGCCCCCTATTATGTAGTTCTGGTAGAACAAAAAATATCACATTCATCTTCGTAGGAATTATACATGGATATTCTTACGGAAGGGAGATATTAGTACCTTTTTATGTCATTAAGGTTTCAACATTTTCTTTATCAGATTACTGGCTGCTAACTTTTCAGTTTGCTCACTGAACTAAACCAGAATTACTTTATCTTAGGAAGTTGAAGAAATTCTTGAGCTCTTAAAGTCAACATGGCGTGTTCTAGGAATTACAGAGACTATTCACTATACCTGTTACGCGTGGGTATTGTTTCGCCAGGTACACTTCTTTACAATGATGATACCAATTCTTCCTATTAGAGGTCCAACAGACATGTTATGATTGTCTTGTATGATTTCAGTATGTAATCACAAGTGAGCGGGGACTTTTACGGCATGCTATTGAGCAGTTGATGAGAATTCCTCTGAAAGAACAACGTGGGCCTCAAGAGAGGTTACATTTGAAGAGTTTGGAATGCAGGGTAGAAAATGAGGATATATCCTTCCTGGAGTCATTCTTGTCACCTATTCGCAAATGGGCTGATAAGCTGCTGGGAGATTATCATCTGCATTTTTCCGAGGTTTTAACTAAAAATTCAATTATGTTGAGACACATATGTTGCTTCTTTGTTTACTATGTTTTTGTGTTTTTATGTGTTCTTGTCACTGTGTCCTTTTTATGAATTTAATTATTCTGTTCTTCTCAGATATCATTTGGATAGTTAATGTGTCTGTTTTGTCTAAAATTGTGCTGTGCATCAACCCGCTGGAAATGCATTTAAAGCATACCCATCTCTCTCAAAGATGAAGTAACAAATTTGATTTTGGTGCTGTTGAGCCTATACACACACATAGATATATATACACACACGTCACACAATTTCTAGGTAGAAGCATATTTGCCCTGACAGACATCTTATATCCATTTTATGCTAAATATTTTGTCTGATTGCCTGGCACCTTTTGTATGATTAGATACCTTTCTGGTTGATCATTTTGCTTTTGTCCTACAACTTTTACAGGGCTTTCCTATTATGGAGGATATAGTAACCATTGCAATGATAACTTGGAGGCTTTTGTTGGAGGAGTCTGATGGAGTATGCAACATGCTTTTTGCTAGAACTTTGGTGGAAAATTGTTCTCCCCACATGGTTTCTGTTATTATAACTGAGAGTGACGTGTAATTTCTATTCAGGCGGTGCAATCTACTTCCTCGGAGCGGGATCAAATTGAGTCCTATATCACATCATCCATAAAAAATGCATTCTCAAGGGTAATTCTTTCTTGAATAAGCCGATCTTAGCCAATGATGTTATCGAAGTCATATATGCTCATAGAGTCCTATATCACATCATCCATAAAAAATGCATTCTCAAGGGTAATTCTTTCTTGAATAAGCCTATCTTAGCCAATGATGTTATCGAAGTCATATATGCTCATGCTGCTGAGCAACTATCCTTTCCTATAACCACCATTTCACACTTGCCCTTTCAAAATCTTCTTCTTGCTATTGATGGTATAATGCTAATTTGTGTATTTTACAGGTGTCACTTGCCATTGATAGATCAGACAGAATGAACGAGCATCCATTAGCATTGCTTGCTGAAGAAACGAAGAAACTTCTGAAAAAAGATTCTACCGTCTTCATGCAAATTTTAACTCAGAGGCATCCACTGGCAACAGCTTTTTCTGCATCACTTGTTCACAGGCTTTATGGGAACAAGTTGGTAAGCTTGATCCTGGTTTTCTGTGCTCCTACTGGTGATTGCTGATCTTTGATAGCAAAATATTTCTTAATTGATTTCTTTCCTAATTCAGAAACCGTTCCTTGATGGTGCTGAACATTTGACTGAGGATGCTGTATCTGTTTTCCCCGTGGCTGATAGCCTTGAGCAGTATATACTGGAGTTAATGACAACAGTTTGTGGTGAAGATACAAGTGGACCTTACTTCAGAAAACTAATCCCATACGAGGTTATACACATCAGTATCTCTTATTTTAGTCTAGGAAATTATGAATCTTAAAACACCTCCTAATTGGCAATAACACGATTGAGTGTAGTGCAAAGTTTCTTCCTGTAATTAAAAGTCAGAGGCTTCACAGTTTTTCATGAATTTATCTCCTGTAGGTTGAATCTCTCTCTGGCACATTAGTTTTGAGATGGATCAACTCACAGCTAGGAAGAATCTTAAGTTGGGTGGAACGAGCTATCCAACAAGAGGTAATATTGTTGCCTGCAGAGCAATGTTTGTCTGTTGAATCATTGTCCAATTGAGATTTTTGCAACAATACACATGTTGGCTTTTCTTTACAGCGTTGGAACCCAATATCGCCTCAACAGCGGCATGGGAGCTCGATTGTTGAAGTTTTAAGGATAGTAGAAGAGGTTAGATTCTTATCTTCTGGCACCTTCTCTTAAAGGCTCATTCGTTAAGTTATAGGACCTTGCTTTAAGCCATTTCTTTACCTTTATTGAACGAATTCATTTGTCTGCATGACTTTGTCTGCCAGATGACATCTTTAGTTTTAACATCAGTTATTCTTTCAAAATATAGCTATGGTTTTTCCTTTTCTTTTTAAATTTCTTTTTTGTATTCTGTTTTGGAGCTTAAGCTTAGTAGCGTTGCAAGAATTTTTTGATGTAGACTGTTTGATCTCTCATATGACGATATATTTTCTACTGATAAGAACATGTCTAATGTCATACCGTGTATAATCTTTGTTTCAGACTGTTGATCAATTTTTTGCTTTGAAAGTTCCAATGAGATCTATAGAATTGAGTGCTCTGTTCCGTGGCATTGACAACGCATTTCAAGTTTACGCGAACCATGTCACTGAGAAGCTAGGTATGCACCACGAACACCAATTATGAGTAAATCTGATTATGAGTTCGAGGTCTTGATAATAAATTTCTACTTCTACAAGCAGCGATTTCAGTTTTCCATCTTTAATATTCCGATGTCTGCATTTTCACCATTTCAGCAAGCAAGGATGATTTGGTTCCACCGGTACCTGTCCTTACTCGTTACAGAAGGGAGATTGCTATAAAAGCTTTTGTTAAAAAGGAAATTTTTGACGCTAAACATCCTGAGGAGAGAAGGTCAATGAACATTGACATCCCTTCAACTGCAGTGCTCTGCGTTCAGCTCAATACTTTACATGTAAGTTCAAGTCTCGCTCTCTTGATTGTAGCATCATTCATAGTTTTGCTGCCACCTATAACGTGTCTGTATGCTATTCACAGTACGCAGTTAGTCAACTGAGCAAATTAGAAGACGGCATATGGGAACGCTGGCTGGTGAAAAGGCCCCGCGAAAAAATTGTCATTAGTATGTGACTCATTATGTGCCTTTTCGGCTTTGATGTCCATTTTTCTTTACAAAAAAGGAAGATCTCTCTGATCTCTTCATATGAATGCTAACTTTCCACTTTTTGCTTATGTCTAAAGGAAAGTCTTTGGTTGAGAAATCCAAAAGTTTTAACCAAAAGGAATCGTTTGAGGGGAGCAGAAAGGATATCAATGCAGCTATCGATAGGATTTGTGAGTTTACTGGTGAGATGCCTTTTGTCCACATGCTATCGGGAATATGTTCTGGGAAGATAAAATACTTGTGATTTTTGCACTCCAGAAAGGATATCAATGCAGCTATCGATAGGATTTGTGAGTTTACTGGTGAGATGCCTTTTGTCTACATGCTATCGGGAATATGTTTTGGGAAGATAAAATACTTGTGATTTTTGCACTCTTTTTTTTTTATGTTTTGTTTTGTGTGTGTTGCGAAAGTTGATGTTTTCTAATTACAGGGACTAAAATTGTCTTCTGGGATTTGAGGGAGCCATTTATTGAAAACTTGTACAAGCCCAGTGTTTCACAATCAAGACTGGAAGGATTGATCGAACCACTTGACACCGTAAGAGTTCTCCCTCTCTAACAGGGGATTTTCTCTTATACACGCAACTTGAGTTTTAGTCAAAAACCGAGAAATTGTGGGCTCCTAAACATCATGTGACTTGCAAATGCCTTAATAAATAACGTTTTGGACAGAACCTTGGAAACCCTACAAATCTCAGCCTAGTGGCAATTTTTCCACATTGCTAATCTTTGACCTTTACTGGTGCCAGGAACTTGGTCAGTTATGTAGTGTCATTATGGAGCCACTGAGGGATCGGATCGTCACCAGTTTGCTTCAAGCATCACTTGTATGTAATTTCATCTCAGTTGGTGTTTCTCATTATAGACACGTTCTCGGCTCTTGCCTTTTGATGGATATCTCTGTAATCGACTAGGACGGATTGCTCCGTGTACTACTAGATGGAGGCCAATCACGTATATTTCACCCAAGTGATTCGAAAATGTTAGAAGAAGATCTGGAGGTCTTAAAGGTATTCTTCCACATTTGCACTCTTAATCTTCCGTTCTCATGTATACTTTGTCTCGCTAACCAAGAACAATGTAGTCTATAGTGTACATGCTGATGATTATGGTTGTGAATAGGAATTCTTTATCTCGGGAGGAGATGGGCTTCCAAGAGGAGTGGTAGAAAACCAAGTAGCTCGGGTGCGTCTTGTTGTAAAGTTGCATGGTTACGAGGTTAGTGCAAAAAGAACATATTGGTCCGTTGAATGAAGCCTGTTTTGCGGGCTCTGTATTGTTCTTACTGACATATCTACCCAACAGACCCGAGAACTTATTGATGACTTGAGGTCAAGAAGCAGTCTCGATATGCAGCAAGGAGGAAAAGGCAAACTCGGAGCAGAGACTCATACGGTAGTGCGAATACTGTGCCATAGAAATGATACAGAGGCCTCTCAATTCCTCAAGAAACAGTACAAAATACCGAAATCTCATGCTTAGTCGCGTCCTCGTACGTTTCCTCCAGCTTTCTCATTGTGATAACTAGGGCCGGTACGACCTTCTCTTCACCAAATCTTTAATATTCCGGCATCTTTGGTTCTGTTTTGCTTGGTATGGAAAAAATGTGTATAATTGATTCGCAGTAAAATCTAATTCCAATTTGTTCGTTTTTTTCAATCTTATTGATTATTTTATCTTATAAAATTATAAATAGATATTTTTAACTTATAAGTTTGTGTTACACGTGAGTAGTACACGGATTTCTTCAATCCAAAATGTTGTAACTTTAACTAATAGGGGAAAAAAAAGATTTAGGAGGTTAGGATTACGTTTGGGTATTTCGAGTTTCGGTTAGATTTTTGGTTCGGATGTAATAGGGATGAGTTATTCAGTTTTATAAAATAGTAACCAAATAATAAATGAATTTATATCGGTGTGGTTCGGTTCGGTTTTACATCGATTCGGGTTAATCATATCTATTAAAAATAAAATCTAAACTCTAATTCATTCGGTTATTTCAATCTTATCGATTATTTTATCTTATAAAATATTTTTACTTTATGAATTTTTGTTACACGGTTCGATTTTTTGCTCGGATATAATGAGTACGAGTTATTAGGTTTTATAAAATAGTAACCAAATAATTATTGAATTTAAATCGGTTTGGTGCGGTTCGATTGTACAACGATTCGGTTAATTTTATCTATCAAAAGTGAAATCTAAAGTCTAATTCGTTCGGTTATTTCAATCTTATCGATTATTTTATCTTATAAAATTATAAATAAATATTTTCACTTTATGAATCTCTATTACATGTCAATAATACATGAATATCTTCAATCCAAAAGGTTGTAACTTTAACTAATAGGAAAACAAATATTTAGGACGTTAGGATTAGGTTTGGGCATTTCGATTTTCGGTTCATATATAATTGATACGAGTTATTCGGTTTATAAAAAAATGACCAAATAATAACTGAATTTAAATCGGTTTGGTTCAGTTCGGTTGTACAATGATTCGGTTTAGTCATAGCTATTAAAATTAAAATATAAAGTTCGGTTATTTCAATCTTATAGATTATTTTATTTTATAAAATTATAAATAATATAATATGCGAAAAAATTCAAATAATTAATATGTTTTACAAATAAAATATAATATATTATTTAGTTTGATATTTAATCATTAATTATTAACATATATATTAGATAAATATTCATTTGATGAATATCATTTATCTATATTTTTTATATTTTTCAAATTATCAATTGATTATCCACGGTTATTTTCTTAATAATTGAACCGAATAAACTCAATCAGTTTTTAAACTTTTATATCTAACGGATATTTCATATATATCCGAACTGAACTGAATTATCATTATTCGATTCAGTTTGGTTGGATTTTATATAATTGAAAATTTTCATGCCTAATTAATACAAAGACATATACATACCTGAAAATGACACAGATACTGAAATCAAGGTTCAAGAAAGCGCTAGGCACTAGGCGGACGCACACCCAGCACCTAGCGTCCAGAGCGTCTTGGCGGGGTTTAGGCGATGTTTAGGCGGTGTTTAGGCGGGCTAGACAGATATATATATATATTATTTTTATTTAATGTTTATAAATATTTAATTCCAAATATTTATAAGTACTTAATTTTATAAAAAAACATATAAATAAATAAAGTTTAGTGATGATGATGTTTGACCAAGACAAGGGCAAAGGCGAAGGCGAATGCGAGAGATGAAGCCAAGGGTGGAGATGAAACAAATATGAAGATGAGAAATGAAGACGATGACAACATACGAGAGACGATAGAAGATAAGAAAAATAAGGATGAAGGCAAGACGAGAATGAGATACGAATGCAAGGACAAAAAATTCAGACGAAGACAATAAATGATGCAATAGATAGAAGAAGACAAATGAAATGACGATGGCAAAGTTGATAAAAGATAAACGCATGGATATATGTCATTGTTAGTTTTTTCTTTAAGTACCAAAACGACGTCGTTTTGACGTCTTTTTAAAAAAAGACGGCTTAGAAATTAATCGGGCGGTCAAGGAGCGCCTAGACGGCGTCTAGACGAGATCTTTAGAACAATGATTGAAATAAATGGATTTCATAATTTGATGACTATATGTATCGTGTATATGTCAAATATATTAGACATATTTCTTAGTAAGGCAAAAAAAGCTAAAAAGAAAGAAATCGAAATTAATTCCAATTTTAGGTCCGAAAGCATAAAGGGGAGTCGTGATATTCTATATTTATCAAATAAGAATATTTCTTAATGACGATAACTGTTTCCAGTTTTAATATGGCGGAATATCAGATATACCCTCGTAGGGCTAAAACGCTCCAAAAATACCCTTCCCTATAATAATTATTTAATCGAAAAAAACTGGAGAAAATACAAATTTACCCTTAATTTTTGAACGTGAAAAAACCCGCATTCTCGGAGAGTAAAAGCCAAATCCGCATTCTGGGAGAGTAAAAGCCAAGAAAGAACAAGTGATTTCGAACTTGAGAGGGATCGATTCGAAGTTGGCAAGAAGGAAATGGCTAGAATCAGCAGCGGTGGAGAAGAGAGCACAAGTCAATCTTCAATGGCGTCAATAAGTGTAAGTAGATCGATTTCTAGGGTTTTGGAGGATGTCGAGTCCCAAAATGGTTTATTGATTTGAAATGGGTGTGAGTGTCAATGAGTCGGTTGAGTCTCAGTGACACTTCTTTGACTGCTTTGATCAAGCTTTTATGGCGATCAGATATCACAACGACATCACGTCCGTCCGGTACCACCTGTTGCAATCTTGACATAAACCACGTCCATGATTCGTCCTTCTCTCTGTCGATTAT
>CM071875.1:2129240-2153554 GCA_036759665.1 Gynandropsis gynandra
AAGGCTCACTCTCCTTTAATTTTAATTAAAGGTGTCCATGCTGCACTCTAAGGATGGCATATGATTAACTAGCGCAAGAGAGAGAGTTTGGCATTTCCTCGCTCAATCTCATATCAGTCAGAAATTGTTCAATAATCTTACTGTTCTCTAATTTAAAAAGAACGAAATTCATATTGTAGGGTGGATCTCGAAAGATATGAAAGGTAAGGATTGCAATTTTTCATGAATTTTCCATTTATCATTTAACGACGGAAGTTTCCTTATTTCCTTTTTTGAGGATCGACGAATCAAATGATATTTTTGTTCCAATTTTTGTCTTTTCTTCTCCCTATAAATCAAACTTTTTTTTTGTTACAAAAGGTTTTTCAAACCATAATAAATAATCCTCCTCTTTTTTTTTATTTTGAAAATTTCTAAATTAGAATTTTCTTGATTTCCATCTAGATTTTCATAAACTGTTTTATAGTATGTTCGAACGTGGAATTCATTATCCTTACTAATTTTTTCTTTTCCATTCACTCGGATTTCTTCCGAAAAAAGAGAAGGAAAAGGAGCTTCTTCGGTGGATACCTCTTGGTCCTGTTTAGTCCCACCCCTTTCTTCCGTTTCTGAGGTTCCTTTTAGTTTCTTAGTCAAAATGGGTGATGGTATTCTGCCTAAATAGTAGACACAGGTAATAAATAAGAGAATATTAAAGATGGGAGCCATAGAATTTCTCAATTCTGACACAAGGAACTTATACTTATTAGATCTAATAACCCGATTCAAATACCCAATTTTGACCGTAATTTAACCGATTTTTACTCGATTTCAACATTTTTAAACCCAATTTCACACAATTTTAATCCGATTATACCCAATATTAACCCAATTTCACCGAAATTAACCCGATTTCATCAAATTGAATCCGATTTTCACCCATATTTAACCCGATTTTATCCAATTTTAACCCAATTTCACCTAAATTAACCCGATTATACCCAATTTTAACCCAATTTCACCTAAATTAACCCGATTTCATCAAATTGAATCTGATTTCCACCCATATTTAACCCGATTTTATCCAATTTTAACCCAATTTCACTTAAATTGAATCCGATTTCCAATCATATTTTTAATAGAAGAGGCTATAGGTTATATTTAAAAAAAAACAAAACAAATCAACTTTGTATTGGATTTAACATTTGGAGAATCAAGTTCGAAAAAAATTTAGCGAAATTGAATACAATTTGGTAAACATGGTTGAAATTGGGTTGAAATTATATTAAATTAGGTGAAATTGAGTAAATCGAAAATCGGGTTAATTTAAGTGAAATTGGGTTAAAATTGGATAAAATCGGGTTAAATATGATTGGAAATCGGATTCAATTTGATGAAATCTGGTTAATTTCAGTGAAATTGGGTTAAAATTGGATAAAATCGGGTTAAATATGATTGGAAATCGGATTCAATTTGATGAAATCTGGTTAATTTCAGTGAAATTGGGTTAATATTGGGTATAATCGGGTTAATTTAGATGAAATTGGGTTAAAATTGGATAAAATCGGGTTAAATATGGGTGACAATCGGATTTAATTTGATGAAATCGGGTTAATTTCGGTGAAATTGGGTTAATATTGGGTATAATCGGGTTAATTTAGGTGAAATTGGGTTAAAATTGGATAAAATCGGGTTAAATATGAGTGAAAATCGGATTCAATTTGATGAAATCGGGTTAATTTCGGTGAAATTGGGTTAATATTGGGTATAATCGGGTTAAAATTGAGTGAAATTGGGTTTAAAAATGTCGAAATCGAGTAAAAATCGGTTAAAATACGGTCAAAATTGGGTATTTGAATCGGGTCAAAATTGGGTCAAAATCTGGTCAAAATCGGGTCAAAATCGGGTCCAAATCGGGTCGGTTAACACATATACACAGATTATATAACAGAGGAGGGAATCGGCTGAATTGGTATAGTTGATGGGGAATCAGATGGATTTGCTTAGTTGAGGGGGAAATTGGTTGTGGCTGATAGTTCGGGGGGGAATTTGAGTAAAGCAAAATAGTTGGGGGGGTTAGATGCCTTTTTCCCTAATATATATAATGTAGTTACACATGTGAAATTGAATATTCACTTCAATTTTGGTACACAATTTGAAACTTTTATAATTCTTGTCTAGATTGCATTGTCATAATTCTTCATTGCTACTTATCTATACAATCGTGTAAGTCGTTTGCTACATACTTAGCCATAAAGGTTATTTGAATCTTAATCCATATTAATGTTGCACAAAATTCACTGGTTTTTTATATAAGAATAATATCCCATCATTATACGATTTCGTTGAAAATTCCACGATGATCGATTTAATGGTGTGATTTGGAGACAAGAGTATTGCATTCAAAATAAATATACACTTTACTAAAAATAAATAAAACCAGGAGTATACATTCAATTAGTTAACAAGAGAAAGGTCTTAACGTCTTTAACCAATTCCAAGGGCAGAATGGACCCTTTCTAGTATTACTCACATATATAAAACACAGTATGAGGGGTTGGTTCTAGGGTGGATTTGTGGGAGTTTTTATAGGGAGAATTTTCTTTGAATTGTTTGTATCTTTCTTGTTGGTGTACCAAACATTTATAATAGAAGACTCTTTCTTCTGAGATGTAGAATTGATTATTATGATCAATCTGAACTCATAAAAATATTGTATCAATTTTCTTTTATCTCTGCAATTCATATTCGTGGAGTTGTCAATGTTCTTTGATTCATCTTTCAAATCTTAAAGTTTATTTTCTCGACGAATTTAAAGTTCGAGATGCTACAAATGGTATAAGAGTTTTGGTTCTTGACAAGGAATTCTTGATTGAAGGAAGCTGAGCTAGATCGATATAACGAATCAAGGAGATGGCATCATTAATGCAACAACTTGACGTTGAGAAGTTCGAGGGTAAAAGGGATTTCATGTTGTGGAGAGAAAATGTTGAGATAGGTTTAGAAACCATAGAGCTTCAAGAAGCACTCAGTCATAACGCTAAAACATGGAAACAAGAAGAAGAGGCAAAATTACAAACACCGTTAAAGAAAAGGCCTTCTCTAGATGTTACAGAATCTCATGATTTAGGTGGAGTAGCATATGTTATCACCTCGGAAACAGAAGTTGGATCCAAAATCAAGATTTCAACAGGATCGTGAAGGAGAGAAAAAAAACAGAAGCGCACAAAACTTTATCATACTTTTCCTTTCTGATTAAATTCTTAGAAAGGTAATACAAGAAAAAACAACATATGGGATTTGGAGGTTATTAAAAATATTTTTACTTAGAACAATCACTATAGAATAGAGTGTACTTAATGAAAAGGTTATATGGCTTCAAAATGGATGAGGGAAAGGACATCGAAGAAAATCTCCATGTATTCCAGAAAATGTTGTCTAATTTAAAAATTTTGCAAGTAAAGGTAGAAGAAGAGAATCAGGTTGGTACTTACTGAACTTACTTCCACCAGCTTATGAACAATTAAGGGAAGTCTTGAAATACTCAAGGACTACAACCACAATAGAGGATGTCAAGGTTGATGCAAGATCCAAGAAAACAGATTTAATCTAGGGGTAATTGAGTTGATGAAGAAATTCTTATGGTGTGAGGAAGAACATAACAAAAGGGATTCTAATAACAGTGCAAGGAAGATATCTAAATCAAGATCTAAATCCAAATCCAAATCCAAATATGAGTGTTGGTATTGTGGCAAGAAAGGTCACTTTAAGAAATATTGTTATGCCAAGAAAAATAATCACAAAGATTCTCAAGGTGATAAAGGTCAAGCTATTGTGGTTTATAACAATTTTCTGGATTCTGAATTCCTCACTGCAATAGCATCATGTGTTTTACTCATAAGTGAATTAGATATCAAGGACTAGTGGATATTTGACTTAGGATATACGTTTTACATGATAACAAAGAATGATGGGTTAGTGACTTTTGAAGAGACAAAGGGAGAAAAAGTAAAAATGGGGAACAATTCAACCTACGGCATTGAAGGGATTGTGCTATCAGGTTAACAATTGATGATGGGTCAATCATAAACCAAGTAAGATACATACCTGATCTAAAGCGAAATATGATTTCCTTATGTGATGAGGACATCAGATATGAAGTGGAACTAAATGAAGCACACGTGAACGAGGAGCTGACTCAAGGAGCCGAGCGAACATAACCTTCCCATGTTTTACTCACACGTGGATGAGTAAGAACCTGTATAACAAAGCAGCGGAGATAGTGAAGGAGGTATGGAAGATGCTTAATCAAAATAAAGATTCAGATCCAACTCGAAAAATGTCACGTCGGTCTTTTACATTGAATCGGGCCTCAACCTGTCCACCTAGAACCGACAGGCTCGAGTGATATGGATTTTGAGGAATGCCAATCAAGAGATTCTCATTGACCGAGAATCCTATTCGAATGATCAAGTTAATGGATTCTCCATATGCGTCCCAAGATCCAACACCCGAGGCGTGTACCACTAGGTGCACTTGAGCATCAAGATTGTTGGTACAAATCTCAAAAACGTATTGATGAAAGTAATCAAAGGATGTATGGAAGGAAATTTGATTGAAGGCCTCTTTGTACTTAAGGAAAAACAGTAGTTAGGGAGGTGTATCAATGTGATGAAACATCCAAAGATCATGTCAACCTATGGCACAACAGACTCGGACATATGAGTAAAAAGGATATGGAGATCTTAATCGACAAGAGACTGCTAAAGGGAATATCAATGACTTCTATCATAATATGTGAAAACTATATTTTTGGAAAATCACATAGGTTGTCTTTTGGAGTAAGAAAGCATACAATAAAAGACTATCTTGAATACATTCACTCAGATCTATGGGGGTTGCCAAACATCGCTTATTCATTGTAAAGATGTCAGTATCTTATCACTTTCATAGACTACTTCTCGAGGAAAGTATGAGTTTACTTCCTGAGAACAAAATTTCAGGCTTTTGACAAGTTTGTTGAATGGAAGAAGTTATTATATAAACAAATAGGAAAAAACATAAAGACATTAAGGAAAAAACATAAAGACACTAAGGATATACAATAGAGTAGAATATTTTAACCTAGAACTGGAACAGATGGATGTTAGGACTGTTTTCTTACCTGGTACATTGGAAGAACGGATTTTTGATGAAACCAACGAAATTTAAAGAAGAATGCAAAGAAGAATGGGTTTGTTTACTCCAAAGATCGATCTTTGGGCTAAAGAAATCACCAAGATTATGGGATCAAAGGTTTGATTCTTTTATACAAAATAATGATTTTAGAAGAAGCAACTTTGATTCCTGTGTATATTACAAGAAAATTGAGGATGACTCTCTCATTTCCTTGATGATCTACGTTGATGAGATGCTGATAGCAGTAATGAATAAGTTTGAGGTTAGGAAACTGAAAGATTTATTGAGTACATAATTTGACATGAAGAATTTAAGACCAACAAAGAAAATACTTGGTATGAGTATTGAAAGGAACATGTCAAGGAAAAGGAATAAGCTCACACGATCTCGGATGGATTATATTCAGAAAGTTTTAGCAAATTTTGGCATGGAATAGGCGAAATCAATGAACACACTTCAAATTGTGTTCAAGCAAAGAAGTAATAGAAGATAATGCAAGGTTTTAGGTAATGGTTCCATACTCAAATGCAGTGAGTAACATCATGTATGCTATGATTGAGACTCAACCAAATTTGGCTTTTTCACTGGAAATAATCAGTAGGTTCATGGGTGAATCAGATATAAATCATTGGAATGTTATCAAATAGGTTCTTAGATATATGAAGAACATAGAGAGTCTAAAATTGTTTTATATCATATGCCAAGATACTAATATAGAAGGTTATTATGCTGCTAATTTGGATAAGAGGAGATCAATCTCGGGATACTTATTCATGGTTGGTGGAAATGTTTTGAACTTTAAATCTTGCTTACAACATGTTGTAGTTGTGTCAACAATAGAAGTTGAGTACATGGCCCTGACAGAAGCTATAAAAGAGGCAGTATGGCTCAGGAGTTTATTGAGTGAACCTATGTAAGTGTGTATTGCGACTCTAAAGTGCCATAAGTCTCTCTAAAAACAATGTGCACTATGAGAGGACAAAACACATCGATATAAGATTGTATTCTATGAGGGATCTGATCATTCAAGGAGTGATTACAATCCAGAAGATACACACAGATGGAAACTCGACTGATGGTTTGACAAAAATCCTTCCAGGTAGTAAATTCAAAACCATTTTGGGTTTTCTGAGACTGGTCAAAAACTGAAACTGATGAGGTTGAAGAAAGAGTCTAGTTAAGGTGATTGCATACAAAATGTCTACAATCAACTGGTTGACAAGAGTATACAATAAAAGGCTCTTTTTTCGAATTATTTTGATCAATCTGAATTCGTAAAAGTGTTGTCTCAGTTTATGTTCTATGTGAAATTCATAGTCATGGAGTTGCTAAGGATCTTTGATTCATCTTTCAGATTTTGAAGTTTATTTTCTCGAAGAATTCATGTGTTCAAGGATACTACATCGACATTTTGGAAAAGTAGAGAATTAAAAAATATTATATCAAATTGTTCAAATACAAAGATAAAAACCTCTTTATTAGAAAACATAAATTTCTGAAAATATTGATATATATTCCATAAAAACCTCCTAAGATTTTTAAATATCTAAAAAGTATTTATATTCATCAATATATCTTCTACAGATGTTCAAAATGTTTCAAATTTTTAATACACACTTTTCTTGTATGTTTATGGATCTTCTATGACAAGTCAAGATTATAAGAATGAATGACATAAATGTAATTTACTTGTAAATTAGGTTAAACCTAAACACAAACCATCTATTTATATTACTTTATGATAATAATACAATTATGTAATTCCCTAACTTATCATGATATTAATAAAATCTTCCATCTATGGTGGCTGGATCGGCCTCCATCCAAGATGTGTGATAGCTCCTTGATAATAGTTAAGACAAGGCCTCTCGTGGTCACATCTGCCAAATCCAAGATAAAATCAAACATTCTTCCAAAAAACACTCAATCAACGGGTGAATACATTCACTCTATCACAAATAAGACAAAAGAACATGCTCTCCTTAATAAGCCCATTGATCATAAGGACGTTCTAGATCATATTCTTGATGGTTTATGAGATTACTTCAAACCCACTATTGATATCGTCAACGCTCAACACACACTGATCTCCATTGATGAGCTTCATGAGAAGCTACATGAAGCAAAAATCCAAGCACTTAATTAACTCGCAAGTGTCCTTTTCACCAGTGGCGCCATATTATATGCACATGTGCCCTCGCTCCATCCATTGGAATTTTACTTCATCGGTTTTCCATGGTGATGCGAGTAGGGATCACGCTCTGAAGGTCACACGCTGAAGCCTTATCTCGGTTGTTACCAAGCATGTGGTACTCAATTCTGTAGTGAAAAAAATGGCCATCAATTTCTTATTGTCACCACAAACGAACCACTTCTCCGCAATCGTGGCATTTGTCTTTGTTCAACTCTTGGTGTATGTCAGGTCAATTGTGGAAACCTCAAACGTGTTACACGACCACGACATCATATGACTCTAGACCATATCTTCTTGATAGTGGAACCTCACATCACATCTTGACGGATCTCCAAAACCTTTCTTTACACAATCCTTATCAAGGCAATGAAGATATTATTGTAGGCAATGGATCTTGTCTATCCATCACTCATATGGATTCTTCATTGATTCCTCTTACACATTACTCTGTACGACTTAACAACAAGTTTGTCTTCCTTCCATACAAAAGAATTTACTCTCAGTTAACCAATTGTGTAACTCTAATGATGTTTTTGTGAAATTTTTGCCTTAGTAATTTCAAGTGAAAGAACTACGTATGGAGGAAAAACTCATTAACGATTAAACTAAGAATGGTCAATCCGAGTGACGTCACAATCTAGCCTTAAGTCCATCTCGTCTTCTTTTTTAGCCTTTTCCACACACAAAAAAATACTCTTTATGAATGGCATTCATTTCTAGGTCATTTAGCCTTACCTCTTCTCAAACAATTGGTTTCTCAGTTTTATCTTCCATTATCTACGTGAAATATTTTACTTTGTAATGCATGTTCGAGCAATAAAAGTCAAAAATTTTCATTTTTCGAGTCCAATATCTAATCAACATAACCATTTGATTACATATTTTCGATGCTTGAACCTTACATATTCTATCTTTTAATGGCTACAATACTATATTATTTTTGTGGATCATTGCAGTCGATATATGTTGTTATTTCCTCACAAATACATATATGATGTCATTCCCATAATTAAACATTTCTGAAGTTTTGTAGAAACCAAAATTATCTATTTGTCTTCCGATAATGGTGTAGAGTATATTGCTTCATTTCTTACCTCTCAAAGAATCTCTCACTTTACTACCCCACCTCACACCCCCAAATATAATGGGATCTGTGAAAGTAAACATTGCTACATTGTTGAAACTAGAGTCTCCGTTCTCACGCATGCCTCCATACCCATGTCTTTTTTTGTCTTCTGCCTTTTCCAACGGGGTCTATCGTATTAATCGCATGTCCATTCCTTCATTTTCTTGGTTCTCTCCCTTCGAGTATCTTTTTAAATTCTCACCAAATTACATCAAACTTTGTATCTTTGTATGTTTTTGTTTTACATGGTTTCGACCTTACTCTACTCACAAAATGGAACCTCATTTTACTCCTTATGTCTTTCTCGGATACACTAATACTGATTCATAGCATAACACAAGTCAGGTCTTGTTATCGTGAGATATATTAGCTTACCGATAAGGCGCATGTATTGTTCTATATCATAAAATAGTTCCCTCTCACGCAAGTCTTTGTATTTTTCTTCGATAGGGGTCTTGGCCGGCTTAGATCCGAGTTTACCTGTCTCATTCAAAAGGTCTAAAGCATATTTTTGTTGAGAAAGAAATAAAGTATCATTAGATCTATTATATCTCACGATAACAAGACCTGATCTGTGTTATGTTGTAAATCAGGTCAGCCAGCATATGCATGCTCCAAAGGAACAACATTGGACAATGGTAGACCGAATTATCTGATACATCAAGAACGCTCCAGGAAAAGGTATACTAATGAGTAAAAACAACGACACTAGTCTAATTGGGTATTGTGATGCAGATTGGGCTGATGACCGCAAATACCGGAAATCAATGGCAGGGTTTTGTACCTTTGTCGGGGGGAACCTTATCACTTGGAGAAGCAAAAAGCAATCAGTGGTCTCTCGTTCCAATGCTAAGGCCGAGTACTGAGCTATGGCAAATACAACATGTATGCTCATTTGGATCTGGGTTCTCCTCAAAGATCTTGGCCTCGAACCTTCGCAAGCCACGATGCTTCATTGCGACAATCAGGCGACAATTCACATTGCATCCAACTCGGTATTCCACGAACGAACAAAACATATTAAAGTTGAATGTCATTTTGTTCGAGAGAAGCTCGAAATTGGCATCATTGAATTCACATACACAAGAAGCGCAGATCAGTTGGTCGATGTCTTCACCAAAGCCACAAGTGAAAAAGTCTGCAATGATCTCCATTATCGGATCGGCCTCATTGATATCTTCACTCCCAAGGCATCGCATCCAAGCTTAGGCGTTCGTCCCTCGAGCTCATAAGCTGTTGTACTCTCTTTCCTTTGTCGGTTTTTTGTCCCCATTGGGTTTTCCCCTAAAAGGTTTTAATGAAGCTTCACTTATGTTGCTTTTGAACGCCTAAGCTTGAGGGGGAATGTTAAAAAAGAAAGGCCGCATCCCACTCTTTTTCATGTCCCGACCCGCGTCTCGAGCCGCGTCTCGTTCTTCTCTGTGTCCTGGGCCACGTCCCATGTCTTGCATCGCGTCTCGAGTCGCGTCCCGCTCTTCTCCATGTCCCAAGCCATGTCCCGCTCTTCTCCGCGTCCCGAGCCGCGTCTTGTTCTTCTTCGCGTCCCGAGCCGTGTCTCGTTCTTCTCCCCGTCCCGAGCCGCATCTCGCGTCCTGCATCGCATCCTGCTTCCCGTGACCTACGACCTGGTCAAGCCTATTTATGACCTCCATGGTCTTCTATGCCTTGTTGACCGCTCCAGCTCATGCATGTTACATCTAAACTTGTGCCTTGCATGTGAACTTGTATTTTTCTTGTTTTTCACCCTTTCTACTTGTATAAATAGGTACCTTTAGTTATAATGAAATACATAAGAGAATACTTATTCTTATTCTCTCTAATTCTCTCGATCTTTCGCTCGCTCTTAGTCTTTCTTTCTTGCTTCCGTTGTTTCATCTTTGTTCTACAAATTCTACAATTACTAATGCGGTTTATATGACACACTAGTTGGCTTTGTTGATCGTGATAAACCCATTAATGTTTATCGTCTTCACAAGGCTTTTTGTGGTCTCAAATAAACTTCATGTGCATGGTGTTCAGAGTTATGAAACTATCTTGTATCTTAAGGCTTCACAATTCACTGGTTGATACTTCTTTTTTTTAACACACTGATAATCTCAACGTATATATTCTTGTCTATGTTGATGACCTTCTTGTCACAAACAATTCCTCTTTTGTTGTTCAAGAGTTCATCACCACACTTGGTAGAGGTTCTCTATCAAAGATCTTTAAGGGTTGTCCTACTTTTTAGGAATAGAAGTGACAAGATCTCTAAAAGGATTGCATCTTTTTCAAAACAAGTACATCATTTATATTCTTTACGCCCAAAGATGTACAATGCTAAGTTCGTTCATACTCCCATTGCATCTGCCACACGTCTTCCTCTCCATGAGGGCACACCTCTCACATATCCTATAGAATATCAAGTTCTCGTTGGAAGTCTACAGTACTTGTCACTCACGAGACCTAATATTTGCTTTATGGTCAACCACTTATCACAGTTCATGCCTGCATTTACAAGTGAACATTGGAAATCTATCAACAGAGTTTTAAAATATCTAAGGGATGCAAGGGATGTCGGTGTGTTCTATAAGTTTTATAATCATCTATCTTTATATGGCATCAGTGATACGGATATGACAGATGATTGTGATGATTGTACATCTACAGAGGTATATATCATGTATCTTGAATTTCATCCGATTTTTTGGTCATCCAAAATGATAAAAAGAAAAATCTTGTACTAAAGCAAAGTACAGATTGATAGCTTTCACTGTTACAAAAATTTGTTGGATGTCTTCACTCTCTTGACTAAAGTCAAAATTTATCTACTGTGCAATGTCAACCCAATTCTTCCATGAAAATTCAAGATATGTTTTGATTGTTCTCTAAATCTGAACCTAAAACCAAACTCACTTGGATTTAGTTCGATATCACTTCTTTAACCGGATTAAAAACCGAACTCAAGAGAATAAAATCGACCTAAACCGATTTGCAAGAGGGGTGTAAAATAAATCGGTTCAACTCAGCTTGCCGGAACATGAGTTGGCACTGCTCATTTTAAAATAAGATAATTATCAAAATAAGTAAAATAAAATATCTAAAATATATAAATATTAAATAAAATGTCTAAAATATATATATTATTTAAATTTGATCGCTCGTAATTTCATATATAACATTTTTCCATCTCATTCTGTAATAATAATGGTTTTATCTCTTTCAAAATCTATATAATACAATAAAAATTCTAAGATCAGATAATATAATAATAATGGTTTTGTCAAGCACAAATAAGATAATATAATAGAAAAATTTTAAAATATAATTTCATATGTAACATTCTTTCCATCTCAGTTTGTAATAATAATGGTTTTATCTCCTTTAAAATCTCTATAATATAATAAAAACTTCTAAAACCATTTAATATAATAAAAAATTCTAAAACAAGATAATTAAAATAAATAAAAGAATTTTGTAATAATAATGGTTTTATCTCCTTCAAAATCTATACAAAAAAATACATATATATATTAATAAAATAATAACTTTATGTTCCTCTCACGTATTAAATTCAATGATTTTGTTCTCCAACTTGCGAATTGACTCATCTCGCCAACTTGTTTTTCAAACGAGCCAAAAGATACTCAGCTCAATTCACTAAAACACATCCGAATTAGAACTGATTCGTGAATAGGAGGGTGGAACGTGGTAGATACAAGAGCACAATCTTAAAATCATCCAAGATGGTATTTATTTCGGTGACAATTAACGGGAGAACCAAAACATTAGACATTCTATGAAGCTGCACAAACACAATGTGCCTTGGGGATTCCGACAGACTTTAAACTCTGTAAGAGAATGTACACAAGAAGAAAAAGAGAACGTACTGGTCCAAGGTTTTAACCGTATTTTTCTAGTACGTATTAGATCCTAGAAACGAACAAAAAGAAACCCGAGATCGCTAGAAGATACAATCGTACTTACGAGGAGAAGACGGCTCAAGTGTCTCGATAAATTGGCTGAGGCATCCACTTAAGATGCAACTGCAACTTACCGGATTTGGCTTCGTCTAGGGCAAACCAGTCCTTGTATTCACCCTCCATTATAACCCTTGTCAACGTCAAAATGCATCTGCCAATGTAGTCCTGCCGTAACAAGAAAAATCCAAGGTTCACAACATGATGGGAATATCATAGTTTTTGATGCATTAGTTGATAAGGGTCGAGGTTTCCATTTACCTTTCCAAAGGTGTCGTGGTCCCAAACTTCGAGAATTAGCATATCGTGCAACCCGTCCTCGACTACAAAATCAAAAGTCTGATTCCAAACTGGATTCAAACTGTCGTTGACGACCTGGAGATACAAATAACCAAAGAATTTCGAGATGGTAAGCATGAATGTTCATGGTTAAGGAATAAAGAGAAAATTAGTGATACTACTGCGGACTAGAGGAAAATCTCACTCGGGTCTTGTTCTTCGATCCTGATTTTTTCATCATGAGAACAACATAAGGATCGGCTTTTCCCATCAAGTCTTGAACTGGTATGTCTTCTGCAGATATCACGGTCACAGTGAGGACTCCTCTAACTATAACCTCTTTTCTTTTTCTTGTGATTGATTTCTCATCCTCGGATGCATCTGTCGCATCTGATCCATTCTTAAGCACCTTCTCCAAAGAAGTCATAGATGCTGAGGCAAAAGGATTCGTGTGACCATTATTTGCGCCGTAAGGGCAGTATAGAAGCTCAAGGTGAACCTAAATAGAAAAAAAAAATATCATTTTCTGCGTAGAATACACAGATATTAAGGTTCAGGGTTTAAGAGTGATAATGAACTAATCCCACCTCTCCTCGGTTTTTGTTATCTCTCTGGATATTCAAATCTTTAACGAGCTTCAGCCATACGTCCTTCACTTTACCTGGTTCGAGTTCACAAAGCCTGACTTGGGCACAACCGATTAACTCGGATGCCTGGACACCCTCATCATCGTATATTCTGACGACCAAGTGTTGGGTGGAAGCATCTTCGACAACAAACTCAAAGTGTTCATTCCAGATGGGATTCAGGTCATTGTTCTACCAAAAAAAAAAAAAATCCATTAGCTAAGTTATAGGGCCTACAGGAGGAAACGCCTTTTAAGAGAATTGAAATAGAACTCCTCACAATCGTTTTGCTTCGTTTAGTCCTTTCTCGCAAAGGGCGTATAAATAACTTAGCAAACGGATCTGACTTCCCAATTATATCTTTGTTGGTCAAGTTCTTGGCTTGGACAAGCTTCACCTCCAATATCCCGACAGGCTTTAGTTCCAGATCGCTGAGAAAGGAGATGCATTTGAGCTATTAGTGAAAACCCATTATAAATAACAATTTCAAATACTTTGAGAAATTCAACATCTGGGCACTTTGAAGGTGCTGTCTGTTTTCATTCAATTCAATACAACGACCACAAATTTTATGTCGACAGTTTCAGCGTGATATCTTCATCAGTGGCATACCTGTAGTCCCCAGGCAAAATCGGGATAACCTTCCGGACAGGCCATGTGATGGAGTCTTCAATGGCATCCCGTATAGTTTCCTGTGATACGTAAAATTACCAGGGCATAAATTGTACATCTACAAAAACAAAAGCACTGAGACCACGAGTATAATCTTCACGGCTGCAAGGAAAAACAGAAGGGATGCCGGGAATGGGAAGGGGAACACGAGATAACCATGAACTTTCATGGACTTTGGCAGGCCAAAAACAACAACTCGATGGAATTTCAGAAGTTAATAAGAACATTTCTAATAAATGCATGCACCACAAGCACAATCACATACTTAATAAAACCAAATTAAATCCATATGTTATGCAATAGTTTATATAAAATTCAGACGACAACAACCGGAAAACAAAATAGCATGTGATACCTCAATAGCATCCGAAATTCCAGGAACTGCAGTAACATCACCTCCAATTACTTTAAGTGTGAAGTCCAAATTTCTCTGCAAAAACGCCAGATACTAAGTTAATCCCACAACCCGATATTTATCCTCGATACAATTTCCAACCTAGCACATGATAAATACACACAACATAGAGGTACGATGATTGAGCTCCACCATGGAAGGATGAAACGAAGCTAAACTAGGAAGACCTTGTGAAATATACATGTCAACTAAATCCTGATTTATAGCTTCGAAAGCTTGAAAAAGTACCAACCTTTTCTCTAAGAGAAAAACACACAGCTCCGAAGCAGGGGAACTCATCAACAAGTGGCTTAAAGATAAGCCTAAAAACACCGGTAAACCCAATGTTTTTCACCTATTCAAAAGAAGAAGAAAAAAAAAAGTTGTAGTCAGCCCTATAGTAAAACAAATTCAATCAAACCAAAATAAAAACATGGATAAACAACAAATGAACAGATCAATTTAATCCTTTGCAAGATATGCAGGAATGAAAAATACAGAAAATGAGAATACAACGTAAACCTGTACTGTTTTCAGACTATAGTAAATCTATTTACTTCTACGTAACTCATTTTGTAGTTTAAACTTTGGGAATAACTAATGAAGCTACTTGAGAAGTACTACTGTTCTCAACCCATTGAACCTTTTATGAGAAAAGTTGAACAAATATCAATATCATAACCAATTACGAAGCTCAAAAACGACCTATATCTAGATCCTGAGACATAAAATAGAACGTTAAACAAATGAGAGCAGATATGAAGCAATATCCAGCACCTGAATTGGAAGTGATACACCAACTAGGGTCTTGACACCGATTATTATGTTTGGATTTCCATCCCATTGCATATCCAGTTCCATGGTCATTCCATCTTTTCCACCCTCGATGATTTGTACTCCTAAAGAACACCAACGAATACAAGCATACTCATTAAAAATACCATAGAAATATAAATACAAGGAGGTTTGATCAAGCTTTACCATCACAAACACGAGGTTTAGTCATTATTTTATTCATTATGCACTAAGAAAAAAAGCTTTCCCATTTACATGAATCCAATCCCGTTCTTAATTCCATAAAAGTTAGCTAACAAAGCCGTGCATAACACAAAAAAGGGCAATCATGAAATCCAAGTTCCAAATTCACATACATGAAAGAACTAAACTGAACCCACAACACCGCAGCCCAGGAATTTCACCATCGAATTTAACACGATTCAGTTGAATAAATTCAGTTGAATGACATGTTAAGGATCGTGAAACGGAAAACAAAGCAAACTAACCTGTAAATTGAGGAGCCACAGTACCAAGAGTGAGCTTAGAGAACTTTAACGATGCTAATATGGCGGGTCTATATTGCTCAAGAACAGGCTCTACAGATGCCTTTATAAGCTCTGATGCTGCCTAAACTCCACAGAATCAAGACAGGGGAAAGCACAATAAAAGCCCTCCCAAATATAAACAACATTTCTTGTTCACTCGATGATATTGACACGAACAAATCCAGGATTTGACAACTTACCTCATTAACATAAGGCCAGATCTTGGTCAAATGTTGGTTCAGCCAAGTCAACTGAAGTAAACAAAAACGGACCAAACCAGTCACTTACAACAGATAGAGATAACATACAGATTCAGACATATTATAAACACATAGCATAGGCTCTCGTATATATGTCCAACATCTAAGCAATTTTGTTCTCCAACATGTTCTTCATCCAACACAAACTCACCCTTTGTAACATAAACACATGTATCTACAACTCTATACACATACAAATAGAGTTTCAGTAACTCAACTTCTGACGCTCGGAGAAGACAACCCACGAAGGATAAAACTCTGCAGGCAAAAGCTTCCTCGAATCCTCCACTGTCATCCTCGCGAAAGCAGCCACGGTCGCCGCCTAATAAGAACCCAAAATTGGCAAAAACATCAATTCGTGAGATTTCAGAAGGCAAAACGGGGAACAAAAACCGAAACCCAGAATCGGAACAAAGTGGAGCTAACAAGTTCGGAGCGAAGCTTGGATCGAGCATTCTCCGCTCGGACAAATCCGACGACGATGGCTAGACCAACGGCGAGTCCGATGACAAGACCGAAGATGAATCCCATAGTAATCTCTCGCAGGACCTTCGGATTTGCACTGTCCGTACAGTTGTGGTGCACCAACCACCAGATTCGGTTTAGAAAGCAAACACGAAAAGGAGATTTTTTTGTAACTTTTTTTTTAAACAAAAAGGTATAAAATTATTGAGAAATTAAAAAGGATTAATTAGGAACTAATCTGCTGTTAATACAATGGTAATGTAAGATTAAGGCAATGAAGGAGAAAAGCACATGGAAAGAGAAAGGTCGCTGCCGACACCAGGATTAGGAATTATTACTCACGAGGTCTTTCTCCCATGAATTACGCCACGTCATCTTTGCTAATTTCGGCTTACGCAACGCGAAGAAATCTGGATTCAAGTAAATTATTTGGATGCTGTAAAATAAATTAATAGAAGTAATAACTAACAAGTATTAAAAATTTTGAGTAAGAAAATATCATTGTATAATATTTTTATGTCTATAATGTAAATGATTATTTTTATAGATAGGTTTGAAGTTAAAATGAAATGATAATAAATCATAGTTATGTTAAAATAAATATGTTAATGTCATTTTTTATCACTAAATTTTATATGAATATATTGAGGATAGTTGATGTTTACAATTGATCGATACATTCTCCACAAACAAATGATGTGTATAATTGGAAAGAAGAGAGATAGGTGTTGCAGTAAACAAATTTTGTTAAAAGATTGTTTATAAATTTTTATACAAATATTAGACTATTTGTTTAAGAATTTGTGGATGAGTGGTTCAAAGAATCATTCTATAATCTAAATATTTTGTTTGAATAGTTTTAGACGGTTCATACATGAAATTTTGTGAGGTTAGATTTGGAATCCAGTTTCAATATTTGTAGAATATTTATGGAGAGTTTGAATCTATAAACCGATATATTCTCACATAAATTAAGGTATATTTTGTAACCGTTTGATAATTGAATAAAAAATCATTTTAGGGTTGTAAAAATTCTACAAAAACGTATATTCTCTGGCTTTTCCAAAATATAAACAAAATGAAAGGTTAAATGTGGAGAAAATGAAAGAACATATGAATAAAAGAATAATGAACTTAGGAATTCATAAGACATTTATTTTAATTTTATAATATTTTATTTTTTATTATATATTAAAAGATGTTCTTTTTAGAAAAATATATAGATAAAATCACACCAATAAAAACCATAATAAAACTTAAAAGAACACATATTTAATAGAGAGTTCTCGTTAAAATCTTTACAAGGAATCCAATAAGAATTTGATGGAAAAAAAAGTGGAACACATATCATATCTACTCGATATAAAATCATTTTTTTATGATTTTCGTTTTGGTTTCTCTAATTTCAATCAATCTTAAATAATGAAGATCCGGTATAATAGTGAACAAATTTTCTAGATTGTCACTTAATAAATATCATGTCATATTTTGTTATTACTTTGTATGTATAATATGATAATAGGCAAAATGTGTCCATTTTAGGGTTTTTTTTTTCTATATTTATTATTGAATCAGAATAAACTATAAATGAATTCAGATAATTTAAGATTGTTTTGATTTAATAACAATTTAGCAGATTTTTGATAGATAGGGAATAACCTTAAGTTGGGAAAGTTTGGATGATAGTAACATTATGGTTAAATGTGGGAAACAATCACATGAGTCTATTGCGTCAAACAAAAATAGAAATAGAACAAACTTTTCGAGAGATAATAGATGTTTGTCTTTCCAAACATCAATTTAGGTTTAGATTTATGTTGAAGATGTAATCTTTTACAATATATATTCTTATATAAATAGAAAAAAAAATTGAAAATTCAAAATGATAAAATTTTAAAAATATAAAGGTAAAAAGTTAAAACATAAAAAAAATTAATGTTGTAAAAGTCAGCTTAGGTGATCGATTAGTCAGCGTCTAGACAACGACGGCGCCCAACCGCTTAGAATAGTGGAAAATCAGTCCTATTAGGCGGTCGGACGAAAATTAGTGACTAATCGTCGTCCGGACGGTCGATTACGCGAAAATCTTCATATATGTGGATTTTTTAAAACAAATAACCAAAACGACGGTGTTTCCTTTCAGTTGTGAGCTTCATTGGCCATCTTCGTTCGTCGTTCATCTAGTTTTGAACATAGTTCATCGTTGGTTCGTAGTCATCTTCTTTTTTGTCTGGTGTCTTCGTTTCCATTCATACGTTTTCCATCTTCGTTCCATTCCTCTGTTCATTATCTTTGTCTGTAAAATCAAAATCAATTAATCTATAATCATGATGCGAGAGCGGACTATAGCTTGAATTGGCTCGTGCACAGTGAAAGATGTTCCACTAGAAATATTCTTGTTATTGCTTCGACTCATATTCCCCCATTTTATTCGAACAAATATAGAACCGGAATGGAGGGCGATTGCCCGGTCCTCTTTCATGTGGAATCGTTTTAGATAAGCTCAGTCTGGTCTGAGGGGATGGGCTAGGCTACTCTCCCCTCATATTTTCTCAATTCAAAAAAATTGTACAACTGGATCTAATATATATGAGTTGGCGATCAGAATCTATATGGATAGAATTTATAACGGGGTCTCGAAAAACAAGTAATTTCGCTCTTTTTAAAGATTAGAGTCGATGTTGAAGAAAAAACTCGTAATCAAATTCACTATTTGAATTTGATGGGCTATGAATGGTATTCATTGACAGGAGTGACGGTTTTCTAGTCGTAGTTGGTACCGCCCCTGTTCACTTCAGGCGGGAAGAATCAAAGTTTTTATCCTCTGCAAGGCTATCAATGCTTTATTCAAGTTCTCCGGGCACTACGGTAGGACGTGAATCATTCATGACAGAATTGCATGTGTTAAGCATGCATTCTTGATCTACCAACATAAAAGCCTAATATACCTAATATAATAGAAAAGAACTGTCCCGTCTGAAGGCCGAGGGCAGGAAAGCTGGGCATTCGTCCATTCAACCAATTCAACAATCTTGCACAACAGTGACTCAAATCAGTGATTTAGAGGTAAGATCCTTTTGGTATCGATACATAAATTCTTTTAAGACACTGTTGATATTAGATATTTAGATATGTTCATGATATGGTTAATGGGTTTAAGAAAATATTTAAAAAGCTAGAATCTTTTTAAAATAAAATTAAACCATTAGAATATATTTAAAAATATCTCTAGATTTTTATATATTTTTAAGTATTTCAAATTGAAATGATTTAGCACTTATTACGTCAATGAATGTTTCATATTCTTAAAGGTTATTTTCTACTCTTCTCTAATTTCTTAATACTCATATTTGTTGGCTCGTTATTTTTTGTTTAGCAAAGGTTATATATATATATATATGGTTCTCTTAATAATAATAATAATTAATAAGTCACGTTGGTCCATATGATCTTATGTCAGGTGACGATCTGGAATGCATGATTTCATAAATTAGGTGGAAAGTGTCTGAACTTTGAGTTGCTACGTGTCTTTGATTACTCAAGAAATTTGGATTTACTAACGAATCAATTTCAAAATCAAGTGACGATTCTGAGGATAATGAAGATCTATGGGCTTATAATATCATGTTCATGTCTTTCATTAGTAACATCTTATGAGTTGTTGTAAAACAACAAGGGTTTGCCTTGGTTAGTATTTATTTAAACGTCGTCGTATTTGGGTACAACTACCGTCGTATGGTTTGTCTTTCAAATGTGATTGTCATGGTTGCATATTAAAACTAGAGAAAAAACACGAGTATGACAAATAAAATATATTCACTTTTGGTTTATTAATTTTTTTTTTCTATAGAAACTTTGCATTACTATGATGTCTTGGTTAAATTTTTTTGAATAATTTTTAGGTGTAAAATTTCAGAACGTGGACAGGTCTAACATGAACATCAACTAACGAGGTGCATATAAGCCGATACATCAACCCACCATTCAGTCATACATTGAATTTTCAATCTTGTTTTATTCTATATCTAAGACCATTTTGTCCAAGTGACACTCTCGTGTATGTCATCCTACACTTTCACATTGTTTATCTTTTTCATTATAGTTATCTCAAACTAAGTCAACATTGATTTTCAATAAATGCTAATTAATAAAATTCGTAAGTGTCCTTTAATCACTACACCTCAATCTCATCTCATCCTCTTAAAATTATTTTCTCTGATGGTAGGACATATCTCGTAGTTTCTTTAGATGACTTCAAATACTTTGTATTTTTGTTGAGCATTTCACTCGTTACACGTGTTTCTATCATTTGAAACAAAAATATAATGCCTACCACACATTTCGCTTCAAAACATTTCTCACAAAATTTCAACCCTGTACAATATTGGCTCACTGCGAAGTAGGATCTGAGATATCTAGTTGGAACGCGTGATGATGAAATCTTCCTCTTTACTATCAATCAGGTCACACTTAACGTCTTCAGTGATGTTGATAGGGGGTGATCGTGATGATTTTTCATCCACATGAGCATATATTGTATATCATGGATGACATATCATTTCCTACTCATCTAAGAAGCATAAATGCCTTGTAGTGTGTTCCTTTATAGAGGCTGAATATCGTTCCATTGTTATCAGATCTACAGAAATATGTCGGGTTGACCATCTCCTTTCGGAAGTTGTGGAAGCATCAGACTCCATACCAATGATTAACTGCGACAACATTGGGACTACATAAAAGATTGAACTCACATGATAATTGTAAATTACAAAAATATAAATTAGGGTAAACTTTAACCCTTCATTATGTACATATATATTATCTAATCATGTATAATGAACCTTTTTCACCATCTCTAATATAAATGACCCATTGTATAATACTCTCAGATAGTATTTTGATTCTCATTTAAAATTAGTTATGAAGAAGGTTGAGGCTATGGTTTTTTAGTCTAGTATTTTTCTAAATAATATTTCTGAAAAATAATCTTTGTGATTCAATTATCACTTACACCCATTATGATAATGTTGGACACCGTGTCACCCAAAGAGTTGAAATTGATTTATTCTTTTGGGTTTGCAGTACAAATAAAAAGTTTCTTATGTGATATATAATTTTTATCTTCAAACCAAACAAAACACGTTTTTTGTTTTCTACGAGTAATAATAAACCATCTTCAATGTTTTAGTCGATTAGTTATAATGTTTTGGGTATTTACTAGACATCATATTTTCAGGTGCTCGTAATTTTTTTATTGATGTGGATTATTCTTCTCGGGGAGTGTGGTTGTCTCCTAAAATGAAAATTGGAGGTTTCAAAATATTTTTCAAGTGTTCTTGGTCATGATAAAACCTTGATATAATAGTCATGTTTGCATGATACATAGTTATAATGGGACAAATTTCATGTTGATGCATGGTTTTTTCTTGAATAAAAGTGCCTCTCATAAAATTTATTGTATTGGCACTTCTCGAGATGATGGAACCGAACAAAAAAAATCATCATATTCTCAACGTGGATTGTGCACTTCTATTTCAGTGAACAACTCCTATTTCTATTTGGGTGAATGGATGTTAATAGTGTCAAATATGCGTTTGGAATAACTAATCTCAAAAGCTAGCTCAAGAGTTAGGGTTGCCTAACACCATATATACAAGTCTCAAAGTTCATGTCCTAGCCGATGTGGGACAACTTATCATAACACTTCTCCTCACGCCCAGACTTGATCCTGGAGCGTGGACATCGCAATCGGGGGCTCAACATCGTATATTCAAATCGGGACGAACCAGACTCTAATACCATGTCAAATATGGATTGGGCCTAACTAATCCCAAAAGCTAGCTCAAGAGTTAGGGTTACCTAACACCATATATACAAGTCCCAAAGTTCATGTCCTAGCCGATGTGGGACAACTTATCATAACAAATAGCTACTTACTTGATTATCGAGCATTGAGAGTATCTCTAACGGGTTGTTCTATATCTCAAATCCAATATATGGTAAAGATATCTTACTTCAGGTTTGTTGTAATTTTGATTGGGGTAATTGTCTACTTTCACGTCGTAAATCCATAGGTTTGTTCATTAATCAAATAGACTCTTTACTTTCGTGGAAATATAACAAGCTACATTTAGTATCCTATTCCTCTATCGAAGTCAAATATCATGCTATGTGTCGTTGTGAAAACTTTTCGACAATTTTATTGTTCACTATCATCTAATTTCTTTATTTTATGACATTCAAACAACAATTCACATGATCTTTAACCCTAACCCAGTTTCATTGGCGAACGAAGTATACATAAATTGATTGTTTATTTATTTGTAATGAAGTCTTTAAAGAACATATGTTTACTTGTCTTGTTTTCATTTACTATTAGTTTGCGAATATGTTTACCATTTGTGTTAGACAAAGTTGAATTTAATTTTTTCTTTACGAAATTGGTTTACAAAATTTTGTTCTCCAATTTGAGAGGTAATAGATGATTAAAAAGCTTGTTTATATTATTAAAGATTGTTTCATAATTTTTCTATGAGATTTTTTAGAGCTCCTTTTTATTGGGTTTATTATTAATAGAAAAAATTATACATATAAATATAAAACATATAAATATTCAATTGGAATTCGATTATTTTATCCCATTTGTAATATAAAAGAATAATTTTAACAACATAACGCTGTATTTTTTACCACAAAATCTATATATTAAAAGTAGGATAAAATGGAGCTTCCTCATTGCGTCATTTCATCAACACATGATTTTTTAATAATTCATAATTAAATTTTATTCTCCACTAAAAATTATTTATAGCCACTAATCTAAATTTAATATTCATTGTAATTATTTCTAAATTTAATATATTTTATATATATAAAAAGTTTTTCATCTCTTAACAAAGAGTTTTTTTTTGTATATATATTTGATTATTTCAAATAATATAATAAGAACGTGGATATAAAAAATATGTTCAATATAGATATAAATATAGATATATATATTAAATAAATATCCTATTTTTAATTTTTTAGAATAATACAATTACGACAAAAAATTAAAACATGGAACAATTTATATAAATTAAAATAACTACAAAAAATATTAATTCATAAATTATATAAATTCTATAACAATAACACTTAATTAAAATATCCTATTTTGAAATTATATATATAAAATCCTTAGGGTGCCACCTCAATAAACATTCTCTTTTTTATTTTTTATATTAATTATTTAGTAATAATAATATAATAAATCTAACCCCTCAGATTTTTAGTTTTTTTTATAATTCAATTAAACATTTAAAAATTAATATCCATTACATTTATTTCTTAATAGTAACACCTAAAATTAATGTCCATTACCATTATTTTTAATGGCCACTAACATCATCTCTTATCTTTTGATCTTTATTGCCTTTATTTCTTCATCCGTTACTTTCACAAATTTGTATTTCATCTCTCACAAATTCCTCATTTCATCTTTCAACCAAAACTTTAGCTCTCGGGATGACATTATTCTTCCATTAAAGCAACATCTTCTTCGACACTCCATGCAAGACTTCTCCACCCGACGCGTCGTCCTCTTCCACCGCAACTTCCAAAATTCCACGACGTCGACGGTTGTGCCATATGTGACTACTCTCACATAATCATCTTCCTAAAAGCGAAATTGAGGTGGATTACTGGTACTATTCGGTTTAAAGAGGATGAGAATGGGGTCGATTATAGGTTAATGAAACGATTATGGTGTTTGTGACTGCTCTGATACGCTTCATCGTCTGGAATCTAGGGTTTTGCAGAAAAGGATCCTTGAGGTGAATCGTTTGCTTCATTTCCTTTCATCGTTTGATGCATATTTTT
>CM071875.1:2155438-2168426 GCA_036759665.1 Gynandropsis gynandra
TTATTTCTTAATAGTAACACCTAAAATTAATGTCCATTACCATTATTTTTAATGGCCACTAACATCATCTCTTATCTTTTGATCTTTATTGCCTTTATTTCTTCATCCGTTACTTTCACAAATTTGTATTTCATCTCTCACAAATTCCTCATTTCATCTTTCAACCAAAACTTTAGCTCTCGGGATGACATTATTCTTCCATTAAAGCAACATCTTCTTCGACACTCCATGCAAGAGGATGAGAATGGGGTCGATTATATGTTAATGAAATGATTCTGGTGTTTGCAACTGCTTTGATACGCTTTATCGTCTGGAATCTAGGGTTTTGCAGAAAACGACCCTTGAGGTGAATCATTTGCTTCATTTCCTTTCATCGTTTGATGCATATTTTTTATGTATGTTGCGTATATGTTTATATCTTTCGGGATGCAATAGTCTTCCATGCGAGGACTTCTCCACTCGATGCATCCTCCTCTTCTACTACAACTTCAAAATTTTACAGCGTCGATGGTTGTGTCATTTGCGGCTACTCTCCCACACTTCATCGTCTCACTGAAGGCGAATTTGAGGTAAATTAATGGTATTATTTGGTTTAAAGAGGATGAGAATGAGAACAAAATCTGGACAGAGTCAACGTGACAAAGAATTCGAAATCAGTGCAGAGACGGAGTGGACAAGACAAAGGCATATAGAAGAAATAACCAGAACAAAGCGCAACTAACAAAGAAAAAGAGATGAAGAAGAAGAAAGAAAAAAGAAGGGAGAGGGAAAGGGCGAAAGGAAAGGAAAGGAGGCGGACAAGTTATAGGTGGGAGGGGATGAGTAGAAAGAGAATTAGGGTTTTTTATTATTATTTATATTATTATATTATACTATATTATCAAAGTAAAATTATATTTATTTGTCTATATTATATAAGTATAATGATAATTTTGTACGTGTGTATGTTTAAAATATGTTTAAAAGGAATAATATGTAGTAAAATATTTATATTTTGTTTAATTTTTTATTATAATAGTTTTATAGTATAATTAATTAATCAAATATTGTTAAAACGTATTATAATATATATATTTGGATTATGATTGTGTTATTATTGCGAACTAATATAAATAAATATGTCAAGTTAAAAATTTAAATTTTATCATAAAAATGGTCATTTTTTATAATTAATATTTAAAATATCTAATATGATATTTATATTAATGGATATAGATCGAATATTGTAATTATATCAAACACCTCATGTTTAATCTTTTTGTTAATTTCTAATTCGTACTAACACTTTCTAAAATAATTATATAAAAATTTTGTTTACCTTTAATTTATTATTGAACATCAAAATTAAATACATCAATTTCTATTTGTTTTTAATTTAAGTTTAAAAATATTGGTTATTTTCTGTTTAAAAGATATATAAAATATTTCATCAATATTAATATTATATATCTATGATATAACTTTATATTTATATTATAATTTGTTTATTGTCTTTATAAATGTCTCTTGTCCTCGCATTTGTATCTAATCCTCGTCTTTGCATTCATCCTTGTTTTCTTATCTTCTATCGTCTCTCGTATGTTGTCATTATCTTCATATTTTGTTATCGCTTTCATTTCTCATCTTCATCTTTGTTTCATCTCCACCCTTGGTTTCATCTCTCGTATTCGTCATCGCCTCTCGCCTTTGCCCTTATCTTGGTCTAACATCGTCCTTACTCGACGTCTATTTTTTTATAGTTTGTTTGTTTTATATTATTTGTCGTCGTATGTTTGATATTTTGAATTTAATACTTATGAATATCTTTTTATAAATACTAAACTTTATTTATTTATATATATATTTTTTATAAAATTAAGTATTTTATAATTATATTAAATAAAAATAAAATATATATATCCGCCTAGCCCGCCCAGACACCGCCTAGGCGGAGCCTAGGGGCTCTGGGCGCTAGGCGTTGGGTGTCCGCCTGCCTAGCGCCTAGCGCTTTCTTGAAATTATATATATTAATTATACTTTATAATAAAAATTTGATAAAATTCCGTGCATCACCTTAAACCACCTAAGCATTCACATCATTAAATTGATTTTTTATGTACAAAACAAATATTAATTGTTTACATTAATTTTATATTTATGTTATATTTTTCAAAGTTTTTTATAATTAATATAAAATTTATTTAATTATTTAATTATGTTAATTATTCATCAAATTAGGTTTTATATAAAAAAACAAATAATATAACATCCAAACACAATAAAATAATACATCTATCATTGATTACAATAATTTATAACATCCAAACACAATAAAAATAATAATAAATGCATTTCTTACAATAAATACAATCTTTAATAATTAAAAACTTTTCATATTCCAATTAATAATAATATACATATATACATGATCTTAATAATTTTTATTTAGTTTAAAAGTTTAGAATTTAATTTTAAATATTCAATATATTCATAACTTACTTTATATAAATTTTAAATATATAACTTTTAAAAAATATTTTGGAAGAACATTAGAATTAGATTATCAGTAATCTATTATTAGATATTAAAAATACACAATGACTCATATTAAAAATATTAGAATTACTGTACACATTTAGTATATATATATATATAAATATATGTATTAAAAAATAATAAATAGTAAATACAATTTTTATAATAAATACAAACTTTTCTCCTCCCAATTAATAAAACACTATACATCTATCATTAATTATAATAATTTATAACATTCAACAAAATAAAATACTATAAGTACATTTCTTACAATACATACAATTTTAATAATTAAAAATTTTTCACCTTCCAATTAAGAAAAATAATTTACATATATATATGATCTTAAGAATTTATATTTAGTTTAAAGTTTCAAAATTCAATTTTAAATAATAAATATATTATTGACACATTTATATAAATTTTAAATATATTAATTTAAAAAATATTTGAAAGAACATTAGATTAATATATTTACAATAATTTATAACATCCCAACAAAATAAAAATAATAATAAATATATTTATTACAATGAATACAATTTTAATAATAAAAAATTTTCACCTTCCAATTAAAAAAATATATGTCTATAGATGATCTTAAGAATTTGTATTTAGTTTAAAATTTTAGAATTTAATTTTAAATAATCAATACATTAATTAATTACTGATTTTATATATTTATTATTGCATGAAACTAACAATATATCTTATATAAATATATTGTATTTCTTATAATTGTAAAACAAATAGAAGAATTTTGTAAGTTTTATAGCGTATTACATTTTTATTGATATATATACAAACTATAACAATCGATTCAGTTGATTATATGTATCATCAATATAAAGGAATACTAAATAGAAATAAATAGAAATTCCATTAAATATAAATGAACGGTACCGTACTTCAAGTAGGCGATGGTATCGCTCGTATTTATGGTCTAATATATTTGCTAAAGGTATTTCGTATTGCATTATTATACATTTGTTTTCATTTTTTATTTAATCAATCATTGATATCATTTAATTATGAAATATGTCATTTAACAAATTTTATTAAAAGTTCTAACTATTATTCTTTGATAACATTATATTTTCTAAATTTATATGTTATAGAATTTTTCAATATTTGTTCAATAAAACTATCAAAAAAATATCCCACGCAACGCGCTGATAAAAACCTAGTATTGTATTAAATAAAATTACATGCAACAATATTTTTATTTTGAATCACTAGAAAAATTTCCCGCGCGATGCGCGGGTTATAATTTCGTATTCTCTAACGTTTTAAAAGTTTTAGACTAAAATTAAATTATAAACGATATGGTTTAATGTTTAAATTCTTACAAAGATTCGAGAAATATGTAATAGTTTTTTAGAATTTACAATTTAGTATACTATATAAAGAGAAAAATAAAGTTTAAATATATATCATTGAAAATATTTTAACATCTAAAGTTTAACGATTGAACAATAGACCAAAAATTGCAATACAATATCATGTAACTTCGGAAAACATTCTCCCACTGAAATTTCCTTTTGTCAGAACCGATCCAATCATTGTGGATGTTAATTCTACCTTCTGTGTCTACACCATCCCCATCCAACAATCCCTTTCTCCAACATTGTATAACCGATTCTTCCGACTATGGTATTCTTTGTATGGTTTGAACTCTCTGATATCATCTCTCAAGATATTATTTCTTGCCCCTTCGACATACCAAAAGTCTCTTAACGGTGCAAGCTGGAGATGGGGACTCGACCTCGAGTGTTTTTAACAGGAAGTTCCTCTCCTACAAAATAGACATAGGTCATATTATTTCAATCCAAACCTATTTTTTAGCTTGACAATATGTTGGAACTATGGCTATTACCAAACAAACAATGATCGAATCTTTTTACCAGACGAAGAACAAAAAGGCGTCATCTAAATGGTAAATAGATAAAAATAGAGTCATGGATAGCTTACCATACATGTGAAATACGATATGCGAAAGAAATGAGAACCAAATAGCAAAAGGATTTTCATTGGTAATCCGAGCCACCAACATCCCTAATGTCATACCCATCATTGTTGCCATTGTCTCCTGACTTTCCTCCTGTCCATATATATAAATATATAAGCAATGGCTAAAGGATCATATTTAGTTTCCAATGGAAAAGGAATTTAGGTACCTTAGCGGATATATCTGCTGCATTGTCTTGGAGTGCAAAGTGATGAGTTAGAGCTGCTCTAGTCGCTCCACTTGGGACACCAGCTAATTTAAATGGCAGATATATAAAATATTAGAACTGAATTTCCAACTGAAACGGGAGCGTAAAGTTCCACTTTCAACATGTGATTGCATATAATGTCACTCACTAAACGATCTCGATAAGCTCCCTAGACAAACTATAACCAGAAAGGCATATGGAAACAAGGGAGATAGAAGGCCCATCAGCATTCCTAAAATAAAATCAACAAAACTTGTTGAAGAACTCAACTAAAAATATCATTTTTATCCTTTTTGATTTTCTTTCAAGTGTGTATGTGGTTAATTGAATCATACTATGTAAGAGGAAATACAGATATCGTTCATTAAATCTGCAACCAGACGCCATGATTTTGCATTACTATCGAGGTTAGAGCCCTAACAGAGAGAAATGAGACGGTTTCACATTCTTTTAGTGCCAACTCACGCTATTGAGAATGGATTTTCTATATAATTCAAGTATATCGACGAACCTGGTAACATGTGAACGATATACCACGAAGCATGCCTGTAAAATCGCTCCAAAACCACTGCAAATCACAAAATAAAATGAGATTCGATATAAGGATGTTTTTTTAACAGCCCTTATGTCTAGTAAGTTACAAAAGTTACATTATACGTCTGCAGGTAAACAAAATTCACCTGAAATATAGCACCGATTACAGTTGAGGACTTCTCATCGAGCCCAATTGCACTCAAGAGAGCCTAAAGAAATAAGAACATGAAAACACTTAGAATGGCAACAGAACTTTCGATCTGAACCATAAAAAACGTATCCTGCAGAAGATAAAACAAAGTAAAAGGATGAGACTAACCTTCCGAAGGCCAAGATCTTGGCCCTTTTGTCCAAACCCATGTGACATTTGTTCAGCCTCGAATGAACTTTCCTTTCCCACATGTTTCGTTCCAGCAAGATTTCTCTGTGTTCAGCCTCGAAGGAACTTTCATTTCCCACATGTTTTGTTCCAGCAAGATTTCTCTGTGTTTCGGAGGCTTCCACTTCACCATTTCCAGGTGTTTCGTCATGATTAACCTTACCATGACACAGTGACAAATCTTGAGAAGCCATCTTTGTATCTGAAGAGACTACACCAAAGCCAGATTGAATTGCAGATTGCTCATGAATAGAAAATGTAGGAACTTGTTCTGACATTAAACCATCTTACGATTAATTTGCTCTTTCCTCGTCAAGATCACTGAGTAAGGATTGATCCTCGTCAGACCTCAAACTTGCCACCTCCTCTGGAAGTAGTTTGCTTTTCAATTTCTAGAAATAAAAAAAGGGCACGTATCAGTAGCTTGAACAAAGGTTGTATCCCAGGATGTCACAGTTTTTATATCGCTACTTTTCCAGTTAGAAGGCTTTCAGCTGCATGTTATTCGTCTTCATCGACATATTCTAAATCCGTAGAAGCTTCTAGAATTTATCTACGAAATGGAATTCCTCATGGAAGAAGTTCTTGGTTAAATGAAATCAAAGCGCCTACTCAAAGATAAGATAAGTAATAGATGTTTCTGAAATTAGCAGAAAATTTACAGGTTCTCACCTAACAGTTCCACTATGGCGAAGTGATGACTACAATGCACGTTTAGAATTTTGTATCCAAGGGTGAGAGAGCAATGTCTTAGCATCAGGCCTCTGCCTGACATCTTGTAAGATGAAGATAGAAATCAAATGTATCCCCTGGATTCGAATAAATTGGAAAGTGACCTAAATTTCCAACAGAGGTTAACTGGGATCAAAGCTCTAAACAGTAACATAGATCAAACTATATACAAAAACAAAATTACCTTATTAAAGCACAAACGCAGGAAGTCAGTAATGTCTGGAGACAGGCTATCAGGAATTGGAGGCTGGTCATCCTGAATAAAAGAAAATGATGGAAATAGTATCAGTCTCTCCCTACTAACATCTTTTGTAGTATGTCAGGAGAAACTATTTACAAAGTAGAAATAGGGTATTCCAGAAAAGCGGACAAAGCAGCTAAAATTTGTTCAACTTGACCCCATAAGATGTCGACAAACCTGAACAATACGAAAGAGGGCTGGTATGGGATGCAGATCTTAGTATGGAGGCACAGAAGTCAAAAGCTCAATAACTGTCGTGAGAGTGAAAAAAGATCTCAGAGAAAGCTGACAGTGAAAAAAAGCCAATTGCTTCATGAATTGAGATGCGTAAAAGGACACTTGAGGTTGATATGCAGATTAAGCTGGAAGAAAGGGAGAGAGAGTTGCATATTCAGGAAGCATAGTGGTCAAAATTTTTTACCTGTGGAATCATATTCACGATAACATTTGGCGGATTAGGGTAAGAGTAGACGAAATGGCTCCATGGAGTAAGATAGGGCGAAAAAAAATGGTGGAGTTTGCCGGAGTGGGGAGAGTAGAGGTTAGAGGGCGAAAGGGGAGAGCAAAGATTGCACGGTATTTGTTGGAGTGGAGAGAGTGGGAGGAACCGTTACGTTAAGTAAAACTCAAGAGGTGGAGCATAGAAAGAAAAAAAAAAGAAAAAAACGGTGAAATTTTTAAATTAAATATATAATTTGTTGCTGACGTGGAGGGCTAAAAATCCACCTTCTGCAACAACTATTATATATATAATTTAATTGAGATTTAATGTTGTTGCAAATCATCTTTTCGAATTATTATTTTTCCACTGTCATATCGTCATATATAATAATTCAATGTAGTAATATCATCATATATCAATTATTTTTAATATTTATTCTATTATTTTTTGGAAATAAAATATAAGTCTAAAACGGAATTTTTTTATTATGTATATTTAATTTTTGAAAATAAAATAAAATTTTCATTTTTCAAATACTATATACTAGGTCGACGCAAATATATGAATATTTGAATTCGTAGATTCGAGTTTAGTTTAGATAATAAAATTATTAAATCTATAAATTTGAGTTTGGATTTTTCACACTTATAAATGATTATATGCGAATATTTCGAATATAAATATGAATTTACACAAATATTATTAATTTTTTATGATGATTATGAAATGAAATGAGTATTATAATTGGTTTGGTTGAGTACCAAAAATTATAAGATACACGAATTTGAACCCCTATATATTTTATTTTCTTTTTAAAAATCATGTTCAGATATTTGCCGATATATGACTAATTTTTTGGATATTGGGTATCTAAATATTACAAATTCGAATTCAGATAAAATAAAATTATTCATTCAAATTCAAATATTGTAAAATCTTTAACACTCAATCGTTGTCCATCATTATTGGCTTCACCTTTGTTCACCTATGATTAAAAAAATAGCAATAACAATAAATATAATTTCAATTTCATTTATCATCTGATTATCTAAAATTTAATTGTGAAATATAAACATAATGATATCAATGGATGGATGTGATGTGATAATTCAATGACATAAAATTAAAAAAAATATTAGAATTATGTTGAAGAATATTCATTAAAACATATGGAATTGTTTAAAATATCATTATTAAATATTATAATTTTTTTCATTTTTATTTAAATTAGTTTTTAAACCTGTGCATGTGCGAGCTTTAATAAATTGTTATTTTTTTACGTAGAAAAATATAAATATATCATTATGTCATTGTTATATAATATAATATAAAAGTATGAAGGTAAATCAATTCAAACTCTTAAAATTGTTAAAAATGAAAGAATAAAAACAGTCATTATATCAAACTTAATTAGCTAAATGATAAGATATAATGATATAACTTTTTTCTACGAAATGTGCTATTGAAGTATGACGAAAGTGGAGTGTGAACATGATTTAATGTTCATGATTTGGGTTTTTTGGTCCATACTTTAAGTTTTGAATATAATGATAATTCACTTGATAAACTTAACATACAATTGAATTTAACTTTACATTTTTAACATTTACATGTAGCTACATATATGGTTTAAAAGGGAAATTTGTGGAACTTAGTTGTATATTTGTTAATATCAAATCATTCTTGTGTTGTATATTCATTTCTCAATATACATATTTAGAGATACCTATATACATATTCAGAGATCCCTTGTTAAGACACAAACCAATCAAATTATTTCTCCTCTTTGTTTCATCCAAATATCTTTTGGTGTGCCATCATCAATGAACAAGTATTCACTACAAAAAAATTCGCAGTTTCCAACGGACGGAGCAACAGATCCGTCCGTTGGAAACACTTACCAACGGATTTTAACGGATTTGGTGAAATTTTCAACGGGCAACAATCCGTTACACATTTCAACGGAATTGTAACGGATATTTTCCGTTGCAATATCCGTTGAAATCCGTCGCGATTTTTAACGGAGTGTAACGGATTACTTCCGTTGGCCTTGTCCGTTGGAAGATCCGTTAGAAATATGGGAAAAGGATTCCAACGGGCGTCCGTTGCAATGTCTAACGGATGCCCGTTAGAAATAGCAACGAATGTCCGTTGATATTTTGAATTTCGAGGTTCAACTGTCGAATTAAATTATCGCGCAGGAGCAACGGGCATCCGTTGCAATTTCCAACGGACATCCGTTGGAATATTTGCTATTTATATCGGAACCTAGGGTTACCCCAAATCATCAATTACAACCATCTTAATATCTATTGTTGAATCCAAAACAACTTTATGAACTGTTTCACCACCGGGATCGGGAAAAGGATTCCCGATGGTGTTACGGTTCATAAAGGTTGTTTTGAATTCGATAATAGATATAAAGATGCCGAATGTAAACCTAGAGTTACCTCAAATCATCAATAACAAATATCTTAATGTCTAATGTCGATAGGGGTGTAAAATGAGCTGGTTCGGCTCAGCTCGCCTTCAGCTCGCCAAAAAACGAGCTGGCTCAGCTCGGCTCGTTTTTTAAACGAGCTGGAAAATCCTAGCTCAGCTCGGCTCACCTCTAGGTCGCCAAAAAACGAACTGGCTCGCGAGCCAAACTATTTAATTATTTTGAATTAGTTGTAATATCTTATATGATAAACATATCAAACGAACCAAATAAAATATCGAAAATATGAAAACATTAATTCAAACATAATGTTATAAAATATCATTGTACTAAATAAAAAATAATATTCTCGAATAAAAAGTATAAAATATCATCGTACTTATTCGATCGCTCGTAACTTTACTAAATTGTTTCTTTATTTTGTTATATCAATTATTAGAAAAAGGAAAAATACATTATAATAGTATATTATGTTTAAACAATATATTATTTTTTATTAAATGCAATATTATATATAATAATATACAAAAATGGAAAATATTTTATTTTTGTACATGATTTTTATCAGCTCGCGAGCCGGCTCGTCTAAGCTCGGACTCGTTTTGGGCTCGGCTCGTGAGCTCGTTTTTTAAATGAGCTAGAAAACACCCAGCTCGGCTCGCTTAAATATGGTCCGAGCTAGAGCTGGCTCGCGAGCCGACAGCTCATTTTACACCCCTAAATGTCGAACCTAAAACACCCTTATGAAACTGTTTCACCACCGGAACCGGGAAAAAGAATCTAGACGGTGATTCAGTTTAAGAGGGGTGTCTTTTGGTTCGACAATGGACGTAAAGATGCCGAATGTAAACCTAGAGTTACCTCAAATCATCAATAACAAATATCTCAATGTCTATGTCGAACTTAAAACACCTTTCTGAAACTGTTTCACCGCCGGAACCGGGAAAAGGAATCCAGACGGTGATTCAGCTTAAGAGGGGTGTTTTTGGTTCGATAATAGACGTAAAGATGCTGATTTCGGTTTTTGTTCATATTAGACATCGAAATTAAATAAATTATAATTATGAAATCGTAATTCATAAGATCTAACTATTGTAATATGAAAAAAATAACGAATCTGTAAGCACTTGCATTAGGCATTAACCCGTTGAATAAGATTTCAACAGGAATCCGTTGGAATTGGCAACGGATGACCGTTACAATTTGCAACGGATGCCCGTTGAAGTTGTTAATTTTGAGGCCGCCGGTTGAAATTAATTCACGTGAACCTGCTTCAACGGTCATCCGTTGCAACTTCCAACGGATGACTGTTGGAAATGTCACTATTTAGATCATACCAAAGAGTGCATCAAACCATCAATAACAAAAACATTTTCGAAAAAATGTCATCGTCTTCAAATCGAAATATATATAGATCAAGAGAGTGGATGTATAGAAGAAAAGATCCTGTAACCGAAGAGATAACGCAAGAATTCTTATACGGATTGGAGCAATTCATGAGTTTTGCGTCGATGTAGCCTTTGTGTGAAGAACGCGGGACAATGTTATGTCCATACAAAAGATGCAAAAACATGAAGTATCGAAGTCAAGAAATTGTTTGCAAACATCTGTATAAGGTGGGTTTCGTTGAAAATTACGAAATTTGGTTTTTTCACGGTGAAAATTGCAGTGTTAGAGATATTGTGCAAGATGCACAAGTAGAACGAAATGAAGAAGTTATTTATGAACCATCGACGACCAATCCATATGTGGAAATGGTGTCAGATGCTTTTCCTATAGCTGTTAATGAACAAACGCATGAAGAGATGCCGAACATCGATGCACGTCGATTCTTCAACCTATTGGATTCGGTGAAACAGCCTATACACGAAGGTTGTCGTGAAGGTCAGTCTCGTTTATCTTTATCTTCAAGATTGATGAGTATTAGAACAAACTACAATGTGGCTGAAAATTGCTTGGATTCATTTTGCAAAACAATGCGAGAATATTTACCGAAAAATAATCAAGCTCCTGAGACATACTATGAAACAAAGAATGTGTTAAAAGATTTGGGAATGCCACATGAGAAAATTGATGTTTGTAGAAACAGTTGCATGTTGTTTTGGGAAAATGATAAAGACTTGTTGGAATGCAAGTTTTGCGGTGCAAGCAGATTTCGGCCTAAAAAACCATCTTCACGTAAATATGTACCATACAAGAAAATGTTCTATATGCTTCTTGGAAACAGATTGAGAAGGTTATATGAATAAAAAAACCGCTGCAACAATGAGATGGCACGCAGAACACTCAACGGTCGAAGGTATAATGCAACATCCATCGGATGGTAAGGCTTGGAAAGATTTCAATGAAATATTTCCCGAGTTTGCGTATGAAACGAGAAACGTCTATCTGTAAATAGTTTGAAGTTATATTTAGAAGGGAAAAAACGACAAGGCTTCTCAATTTTGGGATTGGAACATTCCCGAGTTTGCGTATGAAACGAGAAACGTCTATCTTTGCTTATGCACGGATGGTTTCAGTTCCTATGGACAATCTGGAAGTCAATATTCTCTGTGGTTGGTGATTTTGTTCCTGTATAATTTGCCTCCCGAGATATGTTTGAAAAGAGAGGTAATGTTTCTGACGTTGTTGATTCCAGGACCAGAAAATCCGAAGAAAAGTTTCGATGTCTTTTTGCAACCCTTAATTCATGAATTACGATAGTTGTGGAACGAAGGTCCTTGCTTATGACGTCAGTACTAAGCAACATTTCACACTGAAAGCGGTCTTGTTATAGACAATTAGCGATTTTCCGACCTATGGAATGTTATCAGGATGGAGCACGCACGGAAGATTGGCATGTCCATATTGAATGGAGAATACAAATGCATTTCGACTAGTACATGGTAAGAAACCATGTTGGTTTGATTGTCATAGAAGATTTCTTCCTCGTGGTCATGCTTTCCGGAAAGATAAAAAACATTTTCAGAAGAACATTGTACAAAAAGAAGAGGCGGCGTGCATGCAAACAGGAACACAAATCCTTTACGAAAGATTGAACACAATGTGAGATTTACAAGAATCGGTTGAATGCGGTGGAGATCGTGGGCATGTAAACCAAAAGGTCAAGGTGAATGGCATCACTGGTATAAATGTAGTATCTTTTGGGAACTATCATACTGGAAATCATTGATATTACGTACAGGAGGTAAATCCGCAGTTTGGCACAATTCCTGAAAATGTTTACACCGATTGGACGTACATGAGGTAAATCCGATGAATATTGGTTAACACTAGAGGAGTATAATCATGTCCACACATATACTACTTAATTGTCAAGAGTTATTACCGTTCGAAAGGTACGTACATGGTACATATTATAATTTCAATCTTTATATATATATATACATATATTAAAATATAACGTATTTTATTCAGGATATTTGACGAAGAAGTGCTTGGTACATATCCTCATATAAATGCAAATGAACTCACAGACATGAAAGTT
>CM071875.1:2168462-2213704 GCA_036759665.1 Gynandropsis gynandra
CATCTATGTAAATTAATTGCATATAAGAGTATTAATTTGTTTTTTATACGTACAGGTGAAATGTTCTGATGAAAGACTTCCTACGTGGATAAAAGATTTGGCTAATGGTCCCGCATGAAATGTCATGTGTTGGTCAATCTTGTTTACTCGCGGCTACACGTTTCACACGTATGAACACGGAAAACATAGAAGCACATACAACTATGGCGTTTGCGTTAATAGTGATATAGAGGGTGGTAACTTCTACGACATTTTGCAAAAAATCATACAACTGGAATATCCCGATCTCGTTGGTTTGAAGGTGATGCTTTTTAAATGTCAGCGGTTTGACCCAACCGTAGAACGTGGAATACGAAAAAACCGTTAGGGAGGAAATGACATCAACCAGGCATGACAATATGGTAAGTATGATCCATTCATCACAATAGATCAAGCAGATCAAGTATGTTACGTGCAATATCCAACAACATTGAAACGTCGAAGAGAGAAGTGGTGGGCCGTAGTAAAGATCAAGCCACGAGGGATCATAAGCTCTGATGATAAAGAAGTTGCATTGCAACCCGATCATCCGCAGCCGATTCGCTTAATTGATACAGATCGCGAGGAGATTCTTGCGAGAAATGACAAAGACGGAGAACTCATACGCGATTATGAAGACGTTAAACCGGAAGATGATGAAGATGAAAACGACGATGAATTCAGTGAACAAGCAAAGGAACACTCACCCATCGATGAATCTACTGAAGAAGAAATTTAAATACAATAATGTCTATTATGTGTAATAAATGTAGACGATGTGATGTAAATGAATTGTAACGTTCATAATGTGTAATCGAACAATCGAAATATTAATACAATCGAATAGGTTATATAAATGATGTATTAAAACATAGAATTATCTAATACCAATAGGCATCCGTTGCAAATTGGTAACGGATGCCCGTTGATACACGAATTAGCCCCCGACACTTAGAAAAATTTTCAAAGTTTTCCACATTTCCAACGGCTATCCGTTGGTAATGTGTAACGGATGCCCGTTAGAAATATTCCAACGGGCATCCGTCGGTAAGTTGTAACGGACGCCGGTAAACAATTTTCCAACGGGCGTCCGTTACACGTTTCTAACGGAGGCCCGTTGGAAATATTCTAACGGACATCTGTTAGAATATACCTACGGATGCCCGTTAGTCTAGGTAATGATGCCTACCCTAGGCTGCATAGTTTTCCAACTTCTAACGGATGCCCGTTGCGAGGGGAGATGAGCCACCATTTAGCCGTCCGTTGCCTCCGGAACACGCATTACCAACGGGCATCCGTTGGAATTCCCAATGGACGCCCATTGGGAATGCAGCACGTCATGTCAATTTAATCCTTTCGTTGCGATGACGTGTTTTCCAATGGGCATCCATTGTTATTTCCAACGGATGCCCGTTAGAAATTTAGATATATATAATCTCGTTGAACAGTTCTTATTTCAACACAAATCACAAACAAAAAACTCCTTTCAAATTTACATTTCACCCACAAACACGTAGTATTCTTAGACAAACAATGAGACCGAGACGTTTCATAGGTTCGGGGGGTTTATTGGTTGGTTCCGCGGGAGCTCTTCCCCCACCTCCACCACCACCATATCGTCTTCCATCACCAGAATCGGCACCGCCGATATTTGATGACGATGACGATATGATAGATATCAATTCGTTGATCGATGATTTCGATGGGCATCCAACCCTTCCAATCATCGATCTAGAACATTCTCCTGGGACGTTATGATAAAAAATTACTATTTTGATTTGTATTATTATATGTTATAAATATTATCTAACTTTGTGTTGTTGATTTGCAGGTTTTATGTTGATAATGTACTGAAACACACCAACAACCTCATTATCCAAGGGTCCTTACAGGACGAATCGTATTATTTCTGGCAAGTTACGCCAGAAGTTGTGCGCCAGCGATGGTGGCACACTTTTATTGTAAGTTTTTTTATATTCTAATATATATTAAAATATTTTAATTTAAAATTTATTTTTTGTTATATAAATTATATGATATAAACAGTTTAAATAAATAGAATCATTACAAATAATTTCTAGAAGTTTAATATATACAAATATATAAATGTTATACAATTAAATACTTAAATTTTGAATTTTTATTTCAATATATATCTTTATCAAAAGAAAGTTTTAAGTTATTTAACAAATACTAACGTGAAATTGCGATAAATATTCTTCGTCTAAACAACAAATATATATATATATTTATTAAGACATGAAACTCAACATGATAATATTGAAGATATTTTTCAACTACTTTTGTTAACCCTTTATATTACTCAACAAAAGTTTTTATCCAAACACTATAAATATTGTTGAATAACTCTTTAAATGATTATTTCTCTTTGAATGACTACTTCTACGTGTCCTAACTGTTTCTCTCAACTCATTTCATGACCTATTCGAATAGTTTCTTATCATTGTAATTTTTAAAATGTATATAAATGTTATGCAGTAGTTCAATGAAAAAGATTAAAACATTTTAATGGTCGTATATGACAAAGTATTGAATGAAATGCATCACAATATAAATGAGTGAATATGAGGATCAATGTTATTCTTAAATCATGCTATTAGGAGAAATGTTATATTTCTAACATTTTAAATCCAATGCATTATTGTAAATGGTGGCTCATGGATGATTCTGTATGATGACATGGTAAGATAGCTTCTGATCGTACAACCTAAATGAAGGGAAAAAACTATCAGTTATTAAAATAAGAACAACACTATACGTTAGTAAGTAATTGGTTGAGTGAAGGAAACAATTTTATATTGATTTTATATATTTGGTAGGCTATTGAATATTTCTGCATAGACAACATTTGTTATGAGCGGTTGTTGTGTTCTAAGATACGCAATTCGTTGGCTGATATCACTCTTGATAGTGCAATATTAAAAATTATACGAAAGATATTAGATTTATTTACTTTTACAATAATTAAATTTATATAAATTAAGAATAAAAATGTTTAAATTATTCATTTAGAAATATATATTATTAATAAATTAATAATTTTTTACACAAACAACTATTTAAAAAAAATATAAATGACCTCATAATTTCATTGTGTGAACTCAATGGGATAGTTATGAATGTTTTCACAAGTTTGGATGGATGTAACGCAATATATATAAGCATATATAGATTGTCGTGTTTACGATAATAAAACAAATATACAATGTATGTGAAAGATAAAAAAAATACAAAAGTCACAGTTTACGGTTTGAAAAACCTATCACTAAAATAATTAATTATTTAATTCAAGATTTAAAAAAGTTACACATTAACAAAGACTTTCATCCCATCTCCAACCTGATGAACTTTACCTTTGCAGTGAGAAGCTCCTCCAACTGTGCATTTTATTCTTTATATTCTTGGAGACGGGATGAAAGTCCAGCACAAACCTTCATCCATGGTAACCTCTTTTCCATTCTTGGAGACGGGATGGCGACTACGCTCTTTGGCTGATCACTTTCTGAGACCTGAAAAAATGTCAACAATAAGCAACTTTTAGAGCAAGTTGCTTACCTAAACCATCAGATTAAACCGGTGAGCACTTGGTGTATGCTTATTCTGAAATGTTGTACTTGCATGGCGACTACCAGCATGAGGATATGTGAGCACCCAATCATTTGGAGCAGCCATAGCTGCAGTGATTTCTGCAATTCGTTTCAGATTAGCCTCCAATGCATGTTCAACAATAGGCTTGAAGTGCTTTAAAAGAACTGGACAGAGAAACAAACCTCGAGCCTCCAATAAAGAACAATGCCCCAGAGCTATCTGAGCACACTCTGCAGCAGCTCTTAGTCTTCCAGCTGCAGCAGAAGAAGCTAAAGCATGTCTTTTAACAAGAAGAGAAAATGTCTCAGATTGCTTTGTTGCCCAAGTCACAAGCTGAGAAGTATAAGCTGGCTCTTTCCCAAAAATCCTCAATGAATCGCCGGAAGCTTGAGAAATAGCCGAAAACACAAGCTGAGAGCGAGCAGCAGTATATGCCCCTCCATATGAGGTGCTGGATGGGCGAAAACTTTGCATGTTGTACTGATATCTCTGGAAGTGGCCATTAAGAAGTAAATTATGGGCACGAGGACCATCTCCAAGCCTTTTAAGAGCTGATATACCTGACCAAAGTTCACCACCTCGTGTTGAAGGTTGAAGCCTTTCAAACGATTGTTAGAGCGACGAATTGAGCCATAGGAACCAGAGGCGAAAAACTGAAATAAAAAAAACCCATTTGCTAATCGATCAGAATAAAGACGTAAAAAAGGAGTAGCAAAAGCCGAAGCGATCGAATCCAAATAGCTGTGCGGGAAAAAATCGAGATGCAGAGCGAAAGCAGAGGCAAGAACGCATAACGCTGCTCGTGCTCACTACCTGTCGTCTTCACTACCCACCGCTCACCCGTTTCCTTGCTACCATAATCCACAGATACAACATGTTGTAAAACCATCAAATAACATAGACATAGAGGAACAAAACAGCTCACCATTTCACTTGTAGGAATCTGCATTACCATATGCATTTCCTCGAAGGTTAACTCGTGTTCTATGTCTTCTTCCTAATCCATTCTCAAACAAAAGATTCAAAAAACATTAAACCCACATAGAATAACAAAAAAATCTTCGAATAATAATAACAAAAAAATCTTCGAATAATAATAACCTTTTTAGTCTCAGAGTTATCTTAAGATACCCACCTCATAAGAAGAAGATGCAGAAGAAGTACAACTCAAATTACATGCTCGATCAAATCATGTGCAAGGGCAACTGGGACTGTCACTTCATCAACTGAAGCTGAAATGTCACAGGTAACATGGTGAAAAATCTCCTTTTCCTCTTCAGGGGTATCCATCAGATTCCATAGATCAATTAGCTGGGTGGCCAACTCTATATCGCCGCGAGTTCACCGAGCAAAAACCAATTAAAGAAAGCAAAACAAATGCCCAAAATATTGTTTTATATAACCTCTTTGAAATGCTGGAAGAGCCAATCACGAAGACGCATATCCTCAGACGGGAAATCACGTGTTCCCTTCGGAGGATTCACATCGATCTTCTGAAAATCTTCTATCACCGGAGGACCTGTAACCGAACCCGACCTCCCTCCTCCTTTGTCGGTACCTCCAGTTCCGGAGTTGAAAGGCTTGCTCAAAATGACCCATCGTGATTGTGTTATGAGTTGATTCCGAGACACTTCCAATCGACCTGAGAGTCTCGTCCAGAGCCGCCATTGCAGCTGCATTCACCTGTCAAACTCATTCATGCATCATCATTCATGCCATTCACCTAAATACATGAGAGCAATATGAAGAGTCAATACAAGTGCCGCCAGCTCAGCTCCGCTTAGATTCTCACATCCTTCCATATCTGCAATCCCGTGAAAATCTACACTTGTGTCTATCGGGTAAGGGTACGTAAAGTTTATGTTTGTGGCCCCAATCAAAAACACATTATCAAGTTTATGTTCTGCACCATCCAACTCGATAAGTAGCTGTAAGCAAATGAAGAACATCAATGAAAAACTCATGGATGATGATGCATCATGGATGATAGGTATATAGACTTAGTTAGGCCAAATATAAAACCTGGTTCAAAAGCCTTTCCCAATCACTTTATTTACCGCGTTTTGTTGTCAAAGCATCAACCTCATCGAAGAAGAGTGCACATGGTGAGCACCGCTGGGCTCGCCGAAACAACTCCCTAACAGCCAGCTCGCTTTCTCCAACATTTTATTCAATAGTTCTGGACCCTAAACCCATCACCAAGCAAAAGATAATCAACCCTCATGTTTGACATCGATACACGAAGCAAAAGCCCAAGCTAGCCGCGGGATTAAAAAGAAATTCATGTAAAAGGTAACCTTGATGCAAATAAAATTGGCTCCAGATGTGTCTGCATTGTGAATACAAACACGCATATATATAGATCGAAGCGAGGGATTTAATTTACCTTCTCTCGCAGGGTGACAACCGGAGATCCAGAAGCGTCAAGTAAGATTCGCTTATCGTGGAGACCGATAACGCTCTTCACTTATCGGACGATTTCCAGATCCACAGGGTAAGGTGCACAGTACACAGTGCTCATGATTCCTTCCACCTCCGGCTGCTACTGCGGTGGTGTCGCCCATTTCCCGGATGGGTATGCATTACACATAAGGTTGCTCTCTCCCCTTCTTCTTTTTCTCTCTCTCTCGCTCTCTTCGTATATCTCCATTTCTCGATTTCTCGAGTAACCCGAAAGCATTGCATTCCACGCGGGAATATCTCGTTCAGAGATTTTATCAAACACAATGCGGGCACAACGTAATAGTTCCAACTTCACATAAGTAACGATCAAAGCAGTAGAACAAAAAGAATCAGAAATGAATCCAGATTTCAACCCTAGAAGATTAATATATATCTTTAGGTGTTGAAATTTACAAGATGTGCAGTCAGAGAAGAACGGATGTGTTAACCATGAAGCCTAACAACGGGTCTTTGACAATATAGTATTGGTAGATGGAAGCCGACGACACAAAAGCAAAAAAGACAGAGGGGTGAGATCACGCACGAGAAGAGGTGAGAATAGCAAAAGTTTCGACCATAACCGGATTAGGAGTTGAAAGAGATGAAACGACATGGGAGAGGATGATTGAAAAGTCAGGTTGTTTTTCATCAGTAATTTCTTTTTTAATTTCAAAATCTGACGTGGACGCATGAGAGTTTAGAATCACTGAGAAACCTCCAAAAACTTAAACTTTTAATATATAGATTTCAACTTTTTAGTTATATATATATATATATATATTATAAAACTAACAATTTTATAACTTTGTTTGCAGTGCTCATACAGATGGAAGCGAAAAGATACGTTGCGTATCTACACAGCATGGATGCGCGACATGCAGGTTCGGATACGTCTAATGATGAACGGTGCGAAACGCAACTACTACGCCACCAATAGCAAACCGAGATGGGCAACGGAAGCGGTCTTCAGCAAAATGATTCAGCATCGGGAGTCCGCAGATTTCAAGGCCAAGAGCGAAAAGGCCAAAAAATATCGCTACGGTGAGAAGGTTCCCGGAGATGGTCCGCATCGCCATACTTCGAGATCAAAATCCTTCCCGAAACGAAGAAAATAATTGATAAAATTTTCTTTATTTAAATTTTTTGTTTATGTAAATATTTATCTAACTACATTTATTTTATATTATAGATGTAACGGATAGGAAGAGAACCGACTCTTCTTGAGCTGGTATTAGAAACCCATGCCAAGAAGAAGTCGGTTGTCGGAGTAGAGGCCGACGAACCCGAACTCGTCGATCCTCGAGCGGAGCGAACCGTGAGAGCTGTGACGGAGAAGATCACACAACAATCTCAAGCTTGCGGTTCAAGCCCCGACGAACTCAATCCTTTACAAAATGACAAAATTTATTTAGAGGTAAAAGTTTATTATTTTATTTCTCGATTATTAATAAAATAATTCGTGAAAATCTAACGTTACTTTTGTTTTACTTGTAGTCGGTGAGACCGTATAAGGGACGTCTTTACGGTCTCGAGGCGCTTCAAAAGGATATTGATAACACGTAAAGTGTATCGATTTTAGGCTAGGTTTTAGTGTCATTTTCGCATACATTTCTTGGTTAGAGTTACATTTCCGATACGATTATTCTTTACATACGCCCGTTTTGTTGGTTTTCAGGTTTTAAGGTGACAAGGCCTAAACGAGCGTAAATAGACGAATTCCTGAGTAAAACCACGCATTTTGAAGATAAATTCACTCGGAGCCAAAATCAAGCCTATGAACTCAACGAAACACCCGAGCAACGAGCGGAAAAGAGCAAAATCAAGAAATCAAGAGTGCCCGCTCGGGCATTGAGGTCTACCCGCTCGGGCAAAACCTACGGGGTTTATTTGCGGGCACCAAGGTCTACCCGCTCGGGTAAAACCTACGAGGTTTATTTGCACACCTTGCACGACCTGGGCACGAAGGCAACATGATCGAGTAGCCATACCCGATCGGGCGCAATCAGGGTACCCGCTATAGCGTTAATTCGTCCTAAAAATCCCCGAGAGTTTACACGACTCGGGCCGTTCAATCACACAATCGGGTGCTGATGCCCAAAGCTGCCATAGTACGGGTTAATCACTGTTGGAAGGTAGGGTTGCACGTATTCATGGTTAGGAGGTTTAGGCTCGGCCTCCTTTCTCGCAACAAACTAGATCTTGGATTCAAACGAGCTAATTAATAGACCAGAACGGATCTAGAGCGAAAGGGGGGCGACGCCTAGGGCAAGGGGAGGCTTGGAAAACATCAGGAAAGGCTCGGGAGACGCTGGAGAAGGAGAGAAGCATCAATCCACACATCGGTAACACAATAGGAAAGATCGAGGCATCGAGCTTTCTAGGGTTTATCATGTCTAGGGTTGTGTTATTTCCTTTGTTTGTAATCTCCATGAGTGAGTAGGTTCCCAACTATGGGTTAAGGATATCGGATTGTAACGGATGTACAATTTTATGCGTTAATGCTTAGATCTATTGCATTTATCTTGATATTCGGTTCTACAATCAACACCGTAAACGTCTTATACTAGTGCTGCCCGCTCATTAACATAGGAATTCATACTTTGCTGGAAGGTTAGAGTGTGAATCCAGAACTGTTGAGTTGTAGGTTAAGTTCGATTAATGAGAATATGACCGGTCGGTTAATCGACTTAGGAATAAGGATTGTTCGTAAAGCTGCCATAGTACGGGTTAATCACTGCTGGAAGGTAGGGTTGCACGTACTCATGGTTAGGAGGTTTAGGCTCGGAAGAATTACTCCTCACCTTAGAGCATGAATTTCCCGTTACCAAGATAATTCGATAGGTTTAGGATCTTTAGTTGCTACATCCATACGATTCTCGGTATCCCGACACTCGTAGTGTTCGTCATATCCAAGTTTTCCCCAACCTTCTATCGTTGCCACCACTAGCTTAGTTCTTTAGATATTTCGCACCACGCCTTCATCTACTCCCCTTTGTCTTAGTTTAGTGATATTCTTAGTTTTTGGCTGACCCTGGTACTACACGATCCGTATACTTGCGGTGAAGTGGTCTAGGAAATATATTGCTTGAGATTTCCGCACACCAGATATCGTCGAGGACACCACGACGATACCTCCCGTAGTGCAAGAGAGTTTCACGCAACAACGGCGTATCCAGGAGCTCGAAGCCAAAGTTAAGCACTTGGAGAGCGTCATCGAGTTGATGGGGCAAAGGAGGGGATCAACGTCGCAGCCAGAACCGGGTCCCGATTCAGATGCAACGCCATCTAGAGGTGATGGCGATCACAGAGACGATATCGACCCCACCGATTTATACGAAATGTAATAGGGTAGATTAACGTAGTTTTAGTTTTAATTTTTTGTGAACAATTTAATATTTTAATGAAAAACTTTTTATTTTAAAAAATATTTTTAATTTTTAATTTTTTTTTATTTTTTTCAAGCTTTCCAACGGATGCCCGTTGGAATTTCTAACGGGCATCCGTTGGACTCTATTTTCCCACCAAATGTCAACGAACGTCTGTTGCCCTTTCCCGCCACTTTGCAACGGACGTCTGTTGCTCTTTCCCGCCACTTTGCAACGGATGCCCGTTGGAAATCTAAATTCCCGCTCATTTTTCCCGCGTAAATGGCAACGGACGTCCACTGACATTTGTAACGGACGCCCGTTGCCCCTTTTCAACGGCCCTCCGTTGCAAATGTGCAACGGGTATCCGTTACAAAATTTTCCAACGGGCGTCCGTTACAATTTTTCCAACGCGTCTTCCGTTGAAATGTCCATTACAATATTGCAACGGATATTATCCGTTGGAAGACCGTTGCGAATTGCAACGAATCAGAATTTCTAACGACCGATTTTCAACGGACGGAAATCTGTTGCCATCCGTTGGAAAGTGCCCTTTCCAACGGAATTTAGGCATTTTCCAACGGATATGTCCGTTGGAAAATGCCTGTTTTTTTGTAGTGATTGTCCATGACTTCTTCTACTACTGCCATGTCTCTCAAAGCCATCTTGTTGACGAATATCAGAAACTTGTCTCCTATTTTCCAGTCTCATCGAAGCTCTCTTATGGACTTGTCTACATTCTTACAAAACTGCATGATCTCATTTTCTTAGAGATCCTCTGACGCGATCCTCGCTGAAACGAAACTCTAGAACGAAGGTAAGATGTGTAACCCTTGCTGCAGCCGAGTCGGAAGACTCCTTACATAAGGAATGTGGAACGATAGGTCACACGAGAGTAGCAAGGCTCTCGATTTACCGAGCTCTTCGTCGAGGATATGACACCTACGAAGAATGAACAAGAGTTGGATATTACGCACCAAGAATTGTTGGATATGACACACCAACAATGGAGGTTTTCTCAAAGAGAAAATCGAAATTCAAATTCAAAATCAAAGTTTGAGTTCTACAATGCATGGTCGGCCATATGTAGGAGAAGAAGTCATGCAAGACTTCAATGTTACAATAAATGCATGCAAGCCATGTAAGGCTTGTAATTAAATGCACAACAAAATTCAAAATTTAAAATAAATAAAAAATAAACGTAAGATAGAATACTTCGATACGATCGACGTATGAAGACTCGAGTCAACAATTAGGAAAACGGAGTGAGTCGTGGCATCGTTAAAAATCCACTGTTGGAAAACCACGTGAGACAAAATCAACGGTGGGAAAAGAGTACACACGAAACACTTACCCTAATTGTTGATTGTTGCGAGATGTGCTTCGGTTTGTTGTATGAATCGGATGTTGGAACTTTCTTATGGACTCGACCACTCGTCTTGAACTTGCACGGTCGTGAGAATTCCTGACGATAGCTTTCTTAAGCGTCCTAGCTTTAGCTCGGCTCACGGGACCTGCTGGTATGGTTAAGGCATCGTCCTCTCTAGCCCTACCACGAGTCACGGGACCTGCGTCCTTCTTGCTCTTCTTCGGACGGGTTGCATCCGTCTTTCTCTCCTTTGGACGGGTCACATCTTTTCCCTTCGATTCAGCATGGCTCGCGTCCTCCTTAGCATGGGTTGCGTCCTCTTTACTTGCCACGACACGGGTTACATCCTCTTTTCTTGCCTTAGCTCGGGTCACGGGTCATTCTTGTAATATTGAGGCGTCCTCTTCATGCTCGAGATCCTCGACGCTGTCCATGATCATATCATCCTCCCATCTTTAGATGCAAATTGGCCACCGTTTAACTCTGAGACATTCGAACATTACAAAAAAACACAAAATTTTCACAGTTCAAGAAGGTCTCTTCTGAGGTAGCATACCAAATGAATAATTGCTCATACATAATAGATATATGGAAGAAGGAGAACAAAAAAAATACCTTTTCAACTTCCTCATTTTCTCATTCTTCTCTTCATCAATTCTCTTGATCGACATGCCTTCTTATCATTGCCCACACCGTGTCATCTACCCCATTGTTTCGTAGTCATCAAAGCAAGGCAAAAGTACCTTTTCAACCTCCTCATTCTCTAATTCTTCTCTTCATCAATTCTTTTGGTAGTCATGCCTTATTTTCACCGCTACATCGTCTCATCTCCTTGGTCATTTCGTCATCGTTGATATGTCTCAACCTCCCTCGAATCGCTCATCAACCCCTCCCTCGAATCTTAAACGGTTTCATTTTGTTCGCTTCTATAGCCTTCCTCACATAGTCTTTGTGTCTTCTCATTACTGATCCATGTTTTTGTTTTAATTAGTGGAAAAATGAAGATGCAATTTAGGTTAAGTACAATGGAGGAAACGACGATCGATATTCTCAATGTAAAGCAAGACGCTTGAAGATTTTGTTTCTTTTTTTTTTTTGAATAACGAATTAGATGATGTGGTAGGCTGGCTGGGGAACAATTCTGAGGTGGCAACGTGAAAACGCTCTATTTGTTTGCCTTATTTATATATAGATTAGGATGGTACCCGCACATTGCACGAGATACATTTTTATAGTTTATAATGGAAGATTTGAAAAAATGTAAAATCATTGATCAACACAATGATTTGTTTTATTGAACAAATTTTGAAAATTTCTATAAAATATGAATTTAGAACAAATAATGTTACGGAAAAATAATGTTTAGAGCTTTTAATAAAAAAATTTGTTGTTTTTTAATCCTTTAGAAGATGAAATAAGTTAAAGAAAACAAAAATGCATGAAATTATGTCGTAATTAAATGATATCAATGATTGAATTCAAATTTGAACAAATTTAAAATTTCAAATTTGAACAAATTTCAACTTTGAACAAATTTCAACTCGAAATTTGAATTCAACCTAATTTCAAACCGATTTCAACCGAAAATCCAAATTTCATCCAATTTGAACTAGAATTTCAACCCAATTTCAATTTAAAATCCAATTTCAACCTAATTTCAATCGAACATCCGAATTCCATCCAATTTTAGTAATCATTTCAAAAAAAATCCAAATTCGAATCAATTTCAACTCGAAATTTGAATTAACCTAATTTCAACCCGATTTCAAACGAAAATTTGACTGAATTTGGATTTTAGGTTGAAATGTTACTGAAATACTTACTAAAATTTGGTGGAATTTGAAATTTCGGTTGAAATTGGGTTGAAATTCTTGTTGGATTGGGTGAAATTCTGATTTTCGGTTGAAATCAGGTTAAAATGGGTTGAATTCGAATTTTCGGTTGAAATTGGCTCGGATTTGGATTTCTTATTAAAATTGAAATTGGACTGAAATTCTTTCTAAAATTGGGTGGAATTCGAATTTTCGATGAAAATTAGGTTGAAATTCAAGTTGTTTTTTGGTGGAATTTGGGTTTAAATTCTTATTGAAATAGGCTAAAATTCGGATTTTATTTTGAAACCGACTGAAACTCTGTTAAAAAATAGTTCTACATTATAAACACTAAAAGAAGTTTACCAAGAGTTAGTGTTTATATATGGGTATGATTAATTTGATAAGTTTGTGTTTTTTTAGACAAAACTTAAAAATTCAAAATTTTTAAGTTAAAAGTAATTATTTGTGTTTTATAGGCAAAAATTAAAAAGTTTGATATTTTCTACACTATAGTCTTAAAGTTAATGTTTTTAAGGCAAAAAAAAAATAATAATAATTCATGTTTTATAGGTTAAAATAAAATAATTTGAAATTTTTTATGCTATATTCCCTGATAATTATAATTATATTATATTTATAATCATTAAACTTTTATATATAAATATATATATCTAGCGTATATAAATATCAATAAATTGAATCAATTTATTTAATTAATTTTATATTATATATTGTAGAAAATATTCAAATTATGCTATATATAATATCACAAAAGAATAATATGTAGAGTTTTTAATTAAAAATTTGTTATTTTTAATCCTTTAGGAAAAAAAAGCCTCCACCACCCCCAATTATTTTGCTTTACGCCAATTCCACTATCCGATTCAGCCAATTCCTCCTCATCTTACAAAATTCAACCGATTCCTTTTTCAATTTTATTAATTCAGCCGATTTCCTCATTCGTTATATAAATCGTGTAATGGCGTTAACCGACCCGTGAATTGACCAAGTTGAAGAGGGAATCAGCTGAATTTTGTAAGATGACAAAGGAATCGACTGAATCGGATAATTTAAAAGGAAATTGGCGTAAAACAGTATAGTTGAAGGTGCTGGAGGCTTTTTTCCTGATCCTTTTAAAGATTAAATAAACTCGAAAAAAATAAAAGGGTACAATAACATTGTAATTATTATAATAATGATTTTGTAGATTACATATTATGTATTAATTAATGATACGATATATATTGTTTTTATAAGTTAGAAAGAGATTTTTATAAAATATATTAATACATAGTATATTACCAAAACATTCTATTTATATATATAATTTAAAATTGTTAACGTTATTTCTAAAATAATATATAAATTATTAAAATTATTTTTAAATTAATTTATAAATACATATGATAATTTACCTGTCAACGGATTTAAAGATTAATTTTAAAATAATCATGACAGTTAGTGTATTGTTTTAAAATAATATAATAATTTCTACCTTAAAATGGAAAAAAAGTTTGTTACGGTTATGAACTTCAAGATAATCTGGTTTTATGATATTTCCTTAAATATTAATATAATAAGTTTTACATTTAAATGGAAAAAAATAATTTGTTACAGTCACGACAGTTCAAGATAATCTCGTTTTATGATATTTCCTTAAATAAATCACTTTCTAAACTTTTAGTCAAGCTTATTAAAATTTATATTCGTTGTAAGATAATAATATATTGAAAATTTGAGTACACTTATTTTTGACACTTGTATTTTTTCGCATTCATAAATTCTCCTTTAAAATCTGCATTAATGTTTTTTCACATTTTAAACCAATATTTAAAAAAATTAAAAATAACTATCTTTTATCATCAAACTATCATCGTATTCATACAAAATTACTTCTATATCAATATATAAACGTAAATATAATTAAAAAAATTAAACAATTAACTCGAACAAAATTCTTTAAAAAATATGATAACAAATATATTCATATAGATGTACAAGTAATTAATTATATTACTTTAAAAACTAAAATAATTTTAAATTGATGTTAATCTTAAAGTGTGCGTTAAAACTGTATATATTTAAAATACAATATTAGATGTATATATTGATATTAAATGAAATTATTAAAAACATTATTTTTTGTATTTTGTTTAAAAAACAAATAAATCGATAATATCGCTGAAGTGTAACATTTCGTCGTCTAGTGAGAGCATCCGAAGCAACAACCAACAGTCCGTATATCTCTTTCTTCTTTTCCCCATAATAAATTCCGACTTCAATTTTCTTCCTCCTTCTTGGAGCCAAAAAGGAGAATAATATATCCACTCTTATTCTTCGCTTCGTCTCCTTTGCTCTGATGTCGTCGGAAACTGAAAGTTTCACGGCGGAGCGCCGCGACTCCTTCACCGTCCCTCTCCTCCGTCACTCCACCACTAACTCTACATCTCAGGTCGCCATCGTTGGCTCAGACGTCTCTCCCATCGAAAGCCTCGATTACGAGTACGACAAGCGATCCTGTTCTTATAATTTTTGTTTTTCGTGTGTCTCTTAGGTTTGAGTATGTGGTTGTTTTTTTTTCTCACGGTGTTTAGGATTGCGGAGAATGATTTCTTCAAGCAGGACTGGAGAGCTCGTGATAAGGTCCAGATTTTTCAGTACGTGTTCATGAAGTGGTTGTTGTGCTTCTTTGTCGGAGTAATTGTTAGCCTCATCGGCTTTGCCATCAATCTGGCCGTCGAGAATATCGCCGGCGTTAAGTTCGTCGTCACTTCGAACATGATGTTGTCTAGAAGGTGACTCGAATTTCTCATTGTTCGGTTAGATTTCACTTGGGTTTGATGCTTGTGATTGATCTTCGTAGCTGTAATGCATCTGAATTAGTGTATGGTTGTTATGGTTTTTCATGGAGGATTAATTGTGTTTACAGGTTTGGGATGGGCTTTCTTGTTTTTACTGTTTCAAATTTGGTTCTTACTATGTTCGCATCAATCATCACCGCTTTTATTTCGCCAGCGGCGGCTGGCTCCGGTATACCAGAAGTGAAGGCATACTTGAATGGGGTAGATGCACCGGGCATATTCTCCTTACGGACTTTGGTCGTCAAGGTAATGACTCTGTGTTTGTTATATAGTTTAGATTACTGTGTAGGAAAATTTCTTGCGTGGAGAGAGGTATCGAAGTAGATAGAATGTGAAATTTGTGCGATTTGATGCTTGGAACAATGAAAATCTTTGGACCGATGACATTTTCTATGTTTATCTTTCAATCCTCAATGTTTTGGCCCAGGTTTTTCTTGTTCTTTGGTTCTCAGGGTTGTGGTATCTTTCTTGACTAATAGCTTGAAACATGGAGTCTTGATGTCTGTATTTCTTGATGGTTTACATAAATTGCGAACCACATCATTCGGATTTCCTGTCTTGTCCTGATTGTATTTGTTTGTCATCATTTATGTCTGCTTGGGACGTAGATTGTTGGAAACGTATCTGGAGTGTCAGCATCTCTTCTCATAGGAAAGGCAGGACCTATGGTGCACATTGGTGCTTGTGTGGCATCATTACTTGGTCAGGGTGGATCCAAGAGATATGGCTTGACATGGAAATGGCTCCGCTACTTCAAAAATGACCGAGATCGAAGAGATCTTGTGACTTGTGGATCTGCTGCTGGTATTGCTGCATCATTCCGTGCTCCAGTCGGTGGTGTCCTGTTTGCTCTTGAGGAAATGTCATCTTGGTATGTTAAGTCTTGTCTGTAAATAAAATTTCCCCAACAAACAAGCATTTTTTAGACCACAACCGTCTCCTATTCTCATATCAAAATCTATATATTAGCTCTATTATTGTTGGAAGGTAAAGTTCTTGGCTTGTGATTCTCATTCACTAGCTTTTGGGGCATTGATTTCCGATCTTTCTCTTCCTCACCAGCCATTCTCTGAACCATTTATTAAGCCTGGATTACGAGCATTTATCTTTGTAGGTGGAGGAGCGCACTTTTATGGAGAACTTTCTTCTCGACAGCCATCGTCGCTATTATCCTCCGGGCTCTAATCGATGTTTGTCTGAGTGGCAAGTGCGGGTTATTTGGCAAAGGAGGCCTAATAGTGTTTGATGTTTATTCCAAAAGCGTGACATATCATTTGGGGGATGTTCCTCCTGTCATCCTTCTTGGATTCGTCGGGGGTATCTTGGGAAGCATTTACAACTTTCTACTTGATAAAGTTCTGAAAGTGTACAATCTCATTAACGAGTAAGCTTTACTTTTCATCATTGATTTTCTCATGGAGACAAACATATGAACACATGTAATGATGTATGCAGAGTACACCATTTGACTTAGACGTGACTATCTTCCTCTTTTTGCCTCCAGGAAAGGTGTTGCTTGGAAAATTCTTCTTGCTTGTGCGATTTCCATTTTCACGTCCTGCCTTCTCTTCGGGTTACCATTTCTTGCTCCATGCCAACCTTGTCCGGTGGGTGCTTCAGAAGACTGTCCTACAATTGGCCGGTCTGGCAACTTCAAGAAATACCAGTGTCCCCCTGGTCACTACAATGACCTTGCGAGCCTCATCTTCAACACAAATGACGATGCTATTAAAAATCTTTTCAGCAAGAATACTGAGTACGAGTTCCATTATATCTCTGTTCTCATATTCTTTGTTACCTGCTTCTTTCTCAGTATCTTGAGCTATGGCATTGTTGCTCCCGCGGGTCTCTTTGTGCCAGTCATTGTGACAGGAGCGTCATATGGAAGACTTGTGGGGATGTTGCTCCGTTCTAGCTCGAATCTTAATGATGGTCTATTTGCCGTTCTCGGTGCTGCATCCTTCCTCGGTGGATCAATGAGGATGACGGTTTCCTTATGCGTAATCCTTCTCGAGCTGACTAATAATCTTCTGCTTCTGCCTATGATGATGCTGGTTCTTCTGATTTCCAAAACCGTAGCTGATGCTTTTAATCCCAACATCTACAACCTCATCATGAAGATAAAAGGGTTCCCGTACCTGCAAACACACGCCGAGCCTTACATGAGGCAGCTTACAGTTAGTGATGTCGTCCCAGGCCCGCTCCAGGTCTTCAATGGGATCGAGAAAGTTGAGAACATAGTACATGTTCTCCGAACAACCAATCACAATGGTTTTCCTGTGGTTGATGAACCACCACTCTCTGCAACTCCTGTTCTCTACGGCCTCATCCTCCGTTCTCATCTTCTGACGCTATTAAAGAAACGGATTTTCTTGGCCCATCCCGTGCCATCCAATCCCGATGCTCTTGCCAAATTCACCTCATATGATTTTTCGAAGAAGGGTTCGGGCAATGGTGATAGAATAGAAGATATACAATTGACAGAAGAAGAGATGAATATGTATTTGGATTTACATCCATTCTCTAATGCTTCACCCTACACTGTCGTGGAGACAATGTCCCTGGCAAAAGCCCTCATCCTCTTCCGCGAGGTCGGCCTGCGGCACTTACTGATCATACCAAAGGTCTCCAATGTATGAACTCTTTGTCACTTCTCCTGTCTCTTAGCCATTGCCATTATCATTGAACATCTTATAGTTCCTCTGCATCAGTTGATTCTGTTAACCTCTAATCTAACCCGAGCTCTAAATCATAATTTCGCGAGCTATCGACATTTGTTAAGACGTTGATTATTTGATTTGCGATATTTGCAGAGGCCACCGGTCGTGGGAATATTGACAAGGCACGACTTCATGCCCGAACACATACTGGGTTTGCATCCTTCTCTGTTCAGAAGCAGGTGGAAAAGGCTCAGGATCCGACTACCTCTTCTCCCAAGCTTCCATATACGCTCATAAATGCGGTAAGAATCTCGTGAAAACATATTCAGTTACAGTTCTTGTGCTGTCGCGTATGAGTTATCGACCATTACCAAGCTTTGCCGGTATTCCCTGGAGAGTTTCTTTAATGCATCGCTGGGTATTAGGAATCAAACCTTCATATTATTTAAGCATTGTACATCAATCACTCATTTCGGACACAAATAAGCCAAATCTAAAGGCATCTTTATCTTGATTCTAGTGTAAAGTATTGGAAGAGTACAGTACAATACAAACAAACACAAATATAGGCTGTCGGATCTTGTCTTCTTGGATTCTAGTGTGAGGATTCATTTGATTTATTATTTACTCATTTCGTGATAACTTCATCCTTTTGATAGCTTGAGATACTTAGACCTTATATTCCACAGCTGCTCCCCAACGGCTTTCATGTCAGGTCTATCGTTCCGAGTCGGAGCTGTACAATTGAAAGCCAAACTGAACATCTTCCTCATTAACTTTTCGTTCACATGTTCCCCCAAGTTTGGATCCACCAGTTCGTTAACTTTCCCTTCCTGGTACTTGTTGAACGCCTGCCCAGAAAATGCCGTGAAAACTTTGTGATATTCGTTCAACTCTTAAGTTCACATTTGCTGCGAATGATTTAACATTGGTTAAGATCCCTGAGAAACGAAAGAGTGAAGGAGCTTTACCCATCGGACCGTTATTCGTTCTTCGATAGGTCGTTTGGCTTCCACTGGACGACGCCCAGTGAGAATCTCCACAAGCAGAATCCCGAACGAAAAGACATCACTCTTGGGGGTGAGTTGATACGTCCTCATGTACTCTGGATCAAGATAACCCACCGTTCCTTTCACTTTGGTTACAATGTGAGTTTGGTTAGGTTCCGACGGACCGCCTCTTGCAAATCCAAAGTCTGCAACTTTGGCCCTCATGTTCTCTGTGAGGAGAATGTTCGATGATTTCACGTCTCTGTGGATTATTTGTTTCTCTGTCCGAAGATAACCGCCCCAAGAAACCATCAAGATGATGTTAAGAATAGGAACCAGCGAAAAAAAAAAACTGGCGTTGAGATGTTCTAAAAGCGAATTTATATATACGGACACCTGCAAAATGATGGAGATAGGTCAGTCCATGGCAGACATCTATGGCGATCTCCAACCGCTGACTGAAGTCGAGTATTTTTCCCCGAGCACCTGCAATATATATATATACACGAGAGGAGTCGTCATTGTGTATGTTCTTAGTTGGTTAAACCAAGGTTCAAGAAAGCGCTAGGCGGGCGGACACCCAGTGCCTAGCACCCAGAGCGCCTAGGCGGTGTCTAGGCGGGCTAGGCGGATATATATATTTTATTTTTATTTAATGTAATTATAATATAAATATTTAATTCCAAATATTTATAAATACTTAATTTTATGAAAAAACATATAAATATATACAGTTTAGTATTTATAAAAAAATTTTTTACAAGTATCAAATTCACAATATCAAACTTATAATGATAAACAATATAAAACAAACAAAATATAGAAAATGGTTGTCGAGTGAGGATGATGTTTAACCAAGACAAGGGTAAAGGCGAGGGTGAATGCGAGAGATGAAGCCAAGGGTGGAGATGAAACAAATATGAAGATGAGAAATGAAGGCAATGACAAAAGATGAAGACGATAACAACATATGAGAGAAGATAAAAAAAAAGGATGAAGGCAAAGACGAGAATGAGATACGAATGGAAGGACAAAAGATTTAGATGAAGACAATAAGCTATGCAATAGATAGAAGAAGACAAATGAAATGACAATAGGAAAGTCGATAAAAGATAAACGCATGGATATATGTCATTGTTAGTTTTTTTTCTTTAAGACGTCAATTTTTTTTTTAAAAAAAGGACCGCCTAGAAATTAATCGGGCGGTAAGGGAACGCCTAGCGCCTAGGCGGGATTTTTAGAACACTGGTTAAAACACAAGAAAACCCCTCGAGGAGGCTGCGGTTAAAAGGTTCTTACCATCCAAGTGATCCCTCAGAGTACCGTTTCCAACATACTCTGTTATGATGAGACGCTCCTTTCCTTTATCGACATAACCGAGCAGCTTCACTAAATTCCAATGTTCAATTTTATACAGAAGGTCGACTTCGCTTTTGAATTCAGTCCTCAGGTTTTCGAAATGTTCCTGCGTGACAATTTTCATTCAGACCATAAGCCAGTTCAACTGTTATGTTCTCAAGTCCGCATCTCCAAAGGATCTACGGATCTTCAAAGGATCAAACATAATATGAAATCCAACTCGACTATAAAATTTAACTAATTGCTATTTTCTAATTAATTACAAAGGTACCTTCTTGGCTCGTTTTATGGCGATGACCTGACCATCATCGAGAAAGCCTTTGTAGACTATTCCGAAGCCGCCTTCACCAATCTGATGAGTCTCCGAGAAATTGTTGGTGGCTTTAACAATCTGACTCATGTCCAGATTCAAGGGTCCAATCCTATACGGTCTTGGGGACATAGCATATCTCGACGGACTTTGAGGTACTCGGAATGGACTTGGTGGAACTATCTCCGTCGAGGGACTCATTTCAAAGGACGGATTATCTCCTGCAAGATTTGCATTTGTGAACATCAAGATTATGTTATATGCAAAAAGAACGCAAAGAAGGGCACGACAGGACAGCATAAGGGAACTTCTATGTCTGAGTCAGGACGACAAAAAGATTAAATACGTAAATATTCAACGATGTATAAGATGAATCGAGCAAATAACCTACATACCTCTACTGTAGCCAAATGTTTGAGAAAAAGTAACCAAGTTACGGGTAATTTGTTGAACAAACTTGAACAGTGATGCTTGTGCTTATGCAATTTCAGATCTAATTATAGAATTACGGCGTGAAATTTTCATAGTTACCTGGGTTTAAGTCCTTTGGAAGAACTTCGTGAGTTTTTGATTTTCTCTCCTTATTAAAGCAAGGACAAACAATAGCGCAACAGAAGAGCAAAAATCCACCCGCTGCCATGCTTGCTTTTAGAGGATGAGATACAAACTCAGCTCCGTGTTTCGTGGATTCTTCTTCGAATCTTTCTTGCAGCATCCGTCTCCCTACGTAAACAGAAGCATGATGGTCACACAAGTGAAATATTTTGATAAAATTTCCAATAATCGACAGGACAGAGCGACCAACAAACATAGACAACATAAACGTTAGGGTAACGTCTAGCCTTCCCGATTCCTTTGTTACCCGAGCTGCCAAAAGTAGGCAACTTAAACGTTAAGCATGGTTTTTTATCAGTATATTAGAAAGCAAACACCGATATAAGGAATGAGGCTTCGCGTTTGGAGCATACCAAGTAAATCATGAAGTGTGCATAAGTCATACTCAAAAGACTCCTCAAGGATACATCCTTCGGCTTTGTGAAGCAATACGGCTTCACAGAAACGAGTATTATCCACTGAATTCCCATTGATCGCAAACGAAATCTCGTGTCGTCGATAAAACTTCGAATATGTCAAGCGGTCAGAACCACAAACGGTGGACCACTCGATGGACGAAGATGCAGAAATTCCCCTCAGATGTAATAACGCCAATAGCCACAACAAAGCATTGAGCATCATGTTTGGCAACCTTAACAAAGCCATTGTGTACAGACTAAACTATAATTTTAGAACAAAAATACGATGGAATTGACACAAAGCCTCAAGATGGTATCACAAAACCACCTTAGAATCAGCTAAATTCTCAATTCCCAAACAGAATTCAACCCGAGATCGTCTTCAACGTTCAAACTGACCGAGTTGAATTCTAAGATGCCCTTTTGGTTCAAACTCAGAAAAATGGTCAAAATTGAGCTAGAATTACGAAACCCTAACACTTCAAAAAAACCCTAAACACCTCAACTCTGTTGTAAGAATATCTAAAGCCCTAAACCCATTTGCACAAAATCGATAAACCCAAAATATAGAACATCAACAAGAGAAAACCCAGAACTTTCAACTTCGGTCAACGCGGGGATTTCCTAAGGGTAAAAGACCCAGAAAAATTATAACGAGAGAAGAAGCAGCCTCAAACCTGATCCTATGAATCGAGAAGCATTTTCTGAATCATTTCCATGGACAGGAACAAAAAACACCTTCCTTTGTTCAAAGACAAGACCGTAAAAGGGGAAGAAGAACAGAAGACTGCTTTTGTCTAAGGGTGTGTTCTTACTTCGTCAGAGTTTATGGAAGAGACCATGTAAGGACTTGGAAGATTCGTCTTCCAAATTCTTGTGGATTTTTCACTTCCTTTTTGTTTTCTGTTTTACTTTTTTCGTTTTTTCGTATATTAAAAGGTCCCAAGGAAGATGGTGGGGAGGGAAATTTGTTGACCGTTTTCGCTACTTGGCGACTTGGCGTAGGGGTATTTATGACAATTCGTTCAATGTTATTGCTTTACACGTGGCAAGTTCTGATGGTCACTTGTAGAAAACCAAAAGAAAAATAATACGATGACGGTCCAAAATACGGGAACATTGGATTCTAATGTTAGATTAATGAAATTATTGGTATTATCCTTTACACAATGGATGTGTGTTCTTCAAGACTCCTTAACGAGGTTTACATCGGGATGATTCTTTTAAATTGTATATTATTCTTTAATATCTTACATATGCTATCAATAAATCTATTTGTTCTCGTATTGCAATTTTCTGTCAAACATATACGTTATTGACGTCTATTATTTACATGTAAATGCATTGTCGTCGAATATTTAAACATATTATCCTATATCTCGATATGATCATCCAATTTATCTAATATGTACGATATAATATAATACGACGTGTCCATCTGAATTATACCATATGACAATCAATTCATAGACATCTTTCAAGAATTGAAAGAATAAACATGCCTCAAACTATAAAAGTGAAGAACAATGGATCATTCATGAAGTAAGATGGGTTCAATACATAAAACTCTTGCCTAAAACACGTATAAATCTATAGATCTACATTGTAAGAAAGAACTACAGTAAGAAATAAATAAAGAGAAAGATTTAGAGAAGTCCAAGTCGATCTCTCGATCAGTTGTCGTCGTGACCTCCTATTCGACTTGTCTCCTTTGGTAGTTCGATTCTTCAATGAAGTCCAATAACTTTTCACTCTTGTGCCTAGTGTCATCCACAATTTATAAAAAAGCTTCATTTCACTTAAACAATTCAAAAATTGAAATATTTAGCGACTTTGGTAAACTGTTCGGCCAAGCGGTCCTTTGTTCGAGTGGAACAATTGGTTGTTCCACACTTTTTCTATACTAATCAAAGCTAACATTGACTACTTCCAGCAAACTGCTCAATCGAGCAGGAGAACGCTCGGGTCGAGCGACTGGAGTAAGAGATATCTTTGTTTGTTCGAATGTTCGACCGAACTTATACTTGCTCGGGTAGAGTGAACCCTTTAGAACTTTTCAAGTATTCGATTTCAAAGTGCTTGACCAAGCGTTTTTGATGCTCGGACCGAGCGTTTTGATTGTTTTCTTTTAGAATGCTAGTTTTCATGTTAAATATCGCAATAATGTGCTCGATAACCTTTATTACTTGAAAGATCACAGAAGACCCAAAAGAGCGTAAAAAGGAATTAAAAAAATCCAAAATGAAATTGAAACGTGTGAAAAATCATAAACAAAATTGGCGTGATCACCCACCCATGGTTGTTATGTTATCTCTTTTGAATTGTGGTTTCTAGATATTCGATCCTTTTAAAATCGAATGGTTTCATGGTGTTGCAGAGAGGAAAGAACCGATAACATGATATAAAAAGGTAATGGGAGGAAGAAAAGGGGATTTAAGTAGGCGACATAATGTAAAGGAGAGAGAAAGTAAGGTGAAGCGACATATACACAAATCGACAGAACGAAACACAAGGACTGGATCGACTTAGGGATAGAGGCGACGTAGAGAGGACAAACAATGAGGTAAGGAAGTTAGAGGTTTTAGGTTTATTAGTACAGGAAAACTGATAATTTCTAGATTTAGGTTAACTTAAAGAGTAAAATGATAATTCATATATTTTTAAAATTATTAAATATTAAATTGATTCTTTCTTTTGTGGAGCAATTTCTGTTATCAAACTATTATACACAATAACATAAAATTGAACCTTTTTAGTGCATGCGATTTTCATTATATTTGATTGAGACTTCCATTTTTATGAGATTAAACATATTTTCTATTTTTATGGAGATCTCATATTGTGCATTTCCATCTTGTGATATTTTCATTATACATATTTGCATTTATTATTGAACATAAGATCTTTGGAAATATCCTAAGAGGACAAAATCAAGTAATTTAATAAATATGGAAAGGAAATCAATAAGAATTTTAGAAAGGAGCTTACCATTAAACGAAGAGGTGGTTGCACGTCCAAACCATCCTATTTAGCATATGGGTGCACTAAAAAACTCAAAGAAGAGAGTAGAGTGAGCAAAAAGTTTTGTGAGTGTTTGACAACAGTTGAGAGGAGTGTTTTTAACATAAGCGTTAAATAATAAAAGTTTGGAGGCTTGTGGTGAGTTATTGGAAGGAGAATAATTCGAGAACCTGTGGTTACTATGAAAATATTTCTAGGCAGTTGACACAAGAAGTTGTGCGGTATTTTGCTTTGATTTCATATTTAAGATAGTGTTTGAGTCGTATAGTCTAGGTATAATCATAGAAAAATCGAGTTATATCTAATGATCGTTTAAAGGTTTAATAAATAGATTTTTTCAATTGTGGTATTTCATGAACACTACAGAATATCGTTGTGTGTTTAACTTTCAAATGGTATCAGAGCTTGTAACGGATTAATGGAGTTAACCTTACATATCTATGAGAGTTTCAGAAGGAGGGATGTACACTACATGTGATATCTACTCATTTTGCAAACCATAATGCTAAATGCATCAAACTATGAGTATTGAAAAGTTTAAATGAAGACTAACATTCATAGAATTGATGAAGGTGTTTGGGAATCTATAAAGTATGGGATGAACCATCACATGGTCGTAGATGAGTAAGGATACAAAAAGGAGAAGCCACTCGAACAATGGAAGCTAATTAAAAGGAGATGTTCCACTTAACTCCGAAGCAAATATGACGGCCAATGATTTTGTATATTAGTGGAACACTCATGTTCTTGCAAATAAGTCACACATGCTTGGTCAATCTAAATATATAAGAAGCTGGGAAAGAAACTCTTTCGATGTCTTTTCTAGAAGTTTTTTGCTAAAAAAATCGCAATGAATATGACTCTCAACACAATATAACAAGTTTAAAGGAGATAGTAGGAATTCTTTCGGCATATGAGATGGAGCTATAATAGGAACAAGGGTCTACCAGAAAATAAATCAGTCAAGGAATAGCACCACAATTAGGGCTAAGAAAATTACCCGGAGAACCTGTCCCGACCCCAAACCCGTCCCGAACCCGCGAAAAATTACTCGAACCCGAAAAATTACTCGAACCCACGGGTTCGGGTTCGGGTAATAAAATCTCATTACCCGCAGGTTCGGGTTCTAAAATAATTGAAATAGGTACCCGCGGGTACCCGAGTATATATATATAATAGACATATACATTAATCTAACCCTAACCCTAGGTTTCAATTATTCTTTTTTCTCCTTCACGCCCGACCTCCCTCCCTTTCGTCTCTCCCTCTCGTCTCCCTCTCGCAGAGCAACTCCGCCGTCTCCCTCTCTTCTCCGTATCGTCTCCCTCTCGCATAGCTCATAAGAGAATCGATGTGGAGGCATCTCTTGTGCTTCCTCACGGGGTTGGGAATACTAGAGGAACTCGAGTGGGGCTTTTTAGAACACCAATTTCTGGTGGAGTTCAGAGTGCAACCTCTGCTCATGGGCTACCTCGGCCGGATTTAGCTGTTCGGAATTTGATGGAGCAGGAAAGGTTATTCTTTAGTTTGCTCCATGGGTTGGTTTGTTTTGCGTCATAGGACAAAGATCTTAAAGTTCTTTGATTTTATCGGGGTTTTGATTTCAAGGCCAGGTTTGCTCATCTATGCACTATGATGTCTAAGATGCATCACCGCATAGAAAGTTACCCGTTTGGCTCTTTGGTGGATTTTGCACCTGACCCGATGAGGCATAAGTCAATCGAATCTATCACTGTTTCTTGGTTGCTTATAATTTTTCGATTGTCTCTTTATGCGTGATACTTTCCAGAATATCGCTTTTATGATATGATGACTTGCTAGTTGATGCATTCAATCTTGCCACTGCAAACCAGATTATGGATCTAAATTTTCTTTTTCTGGTTCTCTAGGAGTGGGCTCATAAACAGTATATTGCAAAGCATCAACAAGAGCCTTCCCAACAATGGGGAAACTTTCACTATTTCAGAATGCATAATATAAGTTTCCTTATAACTCTGGCTTCTCCCAAATTTATTCTTTCTTCCATGAATAGTCATTGTTTGTTAATTCATGTGATGTCTCTGACGGATAAATTCTTATGTGTATACCGTTCGTCTTAATATTTGTTTATCCAAATTTTTTTATTTATTTAATTGTTTCATATCTTTTTATATGTAGATATTACTATGGAAGATTAATGAAGACTAATTTTAAGTTTCTATTTCATATGTTTAATGTTTTGGTTTGTAAAATTGTGGATTTTTATTTGTTTTGTGTGGCTTTTTATTTGTTGTAAACTTGATTTAAATTGGTTTTATGGTTGTTTTAACATTTAATTTGATTTAAAATTAAATTTAGATTTGAGTTCGGGTACCCGGTGCATTGGACGGGTACCCGAGCCCCTCAGGTTCGGGTTCGGGTAGGAATATGCCTACCCGTCTGGATCCGGGTTCGGGTTTCCTAAAAAATTTGGGTACCCGACCCGTGTCCAGCCCTAACCACAATGCATTAAAGATAGACAAAATTGAAGAACACGCGTCTTTATTGGCGAAGAGTTTTAACAAGATTCAAAATGAAAAACCTAAGACATATCATCGTCAATCGAGGTACACTAGAGTTAGAATAAAGATAAAAAATTGGAATACAATGTCATGAATTCAAGGGGTATGAGCATATGAGATACAAGTGTCCTAATGTTTAGAAAAGAGACTTGATGCTGAAGACCTTAGATGGAATACAATATTTTAAATTTCAAGGATATGAGCACAAGAAAAATTGAATGCAGAAACATTTAAATAAGATATGAGAAACCTTTCGTCACATAAGAACAAACCAAATCTAATTCTGAAGAACAAAGTGATCAAGAGGAAACAGGAAGCTACTCAATATTCATTGGAATCATTGACCTTAATAAGAAAGTGAAGATATTGAGGATGACCTAGCCATAGAAGAAGTACGAGATGAACAAACTCAACAATGAGATCCTCAAAGCTAGACTATCTCCTCATAAGAATGAATGATTTAAATAATATTGGCCTTGGTTACAAAAATGGAGAATGAAGCCCACATGGAAAGTTCCTCTCGGGTGGATCCCTCACTAATGAAGGCATACCTCATGTTGCAAAAAGTGCACCTCATATGAAGATCATAAAAAACAATAATTTGCAAATAAGACAAAGAAGTTTCTACTACCATGAAAAGACATGAAATATCCAATCAAAAAGCTACTACATTAAGAGACGACGAGCAGGGGAATACTATTGTCCTTGGATACCATGAAGGACTCATGATGAGTAGTGTGTGGACATGTTCAAATGGTAAGAAGCAGAATACATTACACTAATAAGTTGTTGGGTGAAACTCATTTGGATGAACCAAAGTTATTATATTATGGTACAGATTTTAGAAGTTTTATATCTAATTGTGATCCGGTACAACATTTTAGAACTAAGCATATTAAAATTCATATTATTTTCTAAAATAAAATGAGAAAAATCAATTACATAACGAATATGTTCCAATTATACGATTGACATTTTTAAAAAAACTTTTGGATTTAAATCGTTTGTGTATTCGCAGAAATCTCTCAAAATTTATGAATTTTAAATTCGGTAGATATTAATGTGAATTTATTTATAATTGTATGAAATAATGGAAAATGGAAGTATATGAGAAAAAAAATTCGTTGCACATGATGGTTTTAGCAGTGTACCTTAAAAATCTTATTTAATACATAACTTCGTTAAGTGTGCAGATGTTGCATAAGACTCCTAAATTTCACTAATAAAAAGAGTTTAAAACAAATTATGAATGCCCGATAGTTGATAGGAGTGCCATGTGTATATTAGCTCGGACTAAGTGATGTAGCAAATATCCAAGTTCAACGTCTTAAAGGTATAAGATACCCCAAAAAATGAAAAAGAAAGAAGAATGATCGTGAATACTTTGTTATGATGAAATCTAATCACATGAGTATACCAATATGATAGTATGGGTTTAAGTGGTAGGTAATTCGTCAACCTCATGTCCTAGAAGCCCATAATGGTTATTCACAAAATACAAAATGATGAGGATGAGATATTGGATCCACCACAAGTCGTACGAGAACAAACAAAGAGGGGCAAGACAAAGGAGTTTCAAAATGTGTTTGCTCAAATGAACATGAAAGAATGAAAAATCACCCCACGAGTACGTCAAATATCTAAATTTTCTATCCAAAATGATTCTAAATAACCAATAAAATCTACGAAATAATAATATCTACTTTCAAATATTGTGTCGACTTTTTAATATAAAAGTTTTTGTATATAACACGGGTATAATTTAGTATTGTACTAACATTTATACACATGTACATATACATACACATATAAAAATAAAATACCCATTTCATATACAATTCCTATACATATGATATGATATTCACACATATAAGCACACTCATATATACAAATAAATATCCATCACTACCATTAAAAATTGCAGTCATTTGTTAAATTTACTTAAAAAATATCATATTATTCAAATAATAATGTATGTAATAGATGTACTGAAACACAAATCAAATAACAAAAGATATTACGAAAAGAGTTTCTACATATAATGGAACCTTACGAGAAAAAAATGTTACGATCGTGTCAAAGATGCAAAAATTTCGCAATCATGATATAATTTACAAGCATGTTTACCTAATTAGTTTCTTAAAAATTTATCATATTTGGTTATTACACGACATAAATATCTTCCAATAAATTTATATTTATGTTTATGTTATAGTTTAACATTTTGTTAGGATATTTATTTCTGATTTTCTTATATCGTAGATTATTTATTTTTTTTATCATTTTGTTAAAATATTTATTTCTCATTTTCTTGTATCCTAGTTTATTTAATTTTTTTCTTATTTTTTTTCTATTTTTACTCAGTTATTGAGATTAATATTATAAAATATCTAGTGTTGTAACTTATTTTTTTAATTGTACATCAATAAAATCAATATTTTTTTCTTTTAACCAACAATATCTTGTGGTTCAAGAGTTTTCTCATTCATTTACTCATTTGAAAAGAACTTGCCTCTTTTCTACAATAGATGGTTTCAAAACTTTTCGAACATCCATCTATTCGCAATATGATTCAAGCATCTTTCTTCCATAGCTTCTCATTGATTAATTAGTATTTATTTTTTTCATTCTTCAATTTTTTAGTTTAATATCTCTCCATGTTATTTTTTGTTATTCTTACTTGTAAGTTTCATCATAATTCGATTTCGATACAAGTATCAGATACGTATTGGAACCCTTTCCAACTCTATACCAACGACTTGTTGGTCACCGATAAATTTATCAGTGAACTAAGCTAAAATACATGGTGACAGTCCATGACCATGGCAAAAAAAAAAAAAACCTAGGATTTTTTACAGGAAAAATCATAACACCTCTACGCTCTAATTCTGAATGTGATACATGAAATCGATGCAATGACGTAGTTTCCTCGTGGATTATCAACGCTAAATATATTAGTGACAACGTCCAAAGAAATATGCCTAAGATAATTGGAATAGAACAAGATTACATTCTGGCAAGAAATTTAAAAGATTTGAAGATTATCGTCCTTGTTCATGCAATAAGTGTGATTGTATTCTTGCTACACAACTGAATATAAGAGAAGAGCATTCATATTTATTGAAATTCCTAATGGGATTAAATGATTCTTTATCTTTCATTTCTAGTCAAATCTTCTTGATGGATCCTTCACCATCTTTCACCTTATGTTTATAAGGATTTCAATTTGGTAATACAATTAAAAAAAAAATAAAGATATATTCATCCTCTAATGTAGTGTTTTTTTTTTTCAAACCACTATGTTTGTAAATCACATTAACACTAATAATCAACCTCAATTTCACTCAAAATTCTTTCAATTTGGAGACTATGATGGTAATGTTAACCCAAATTTTTATCCATATGTTCTCATTATTGATTATTAGGTAATCCCGTGACTAAATATTATAATTTGCATGGTTATCCTACTGGTTATAGACTCTGAAATCCAGGTATTCTTAAACTTTCTTCTTTTACTAATCAAGATTTTGATCCTCGTACTAATGATCTTGCTCAAGTATTTTCCCCTTGTTTGTATCATGCATCGACTATTCTACATCCATAACTCATATCCTCCTAACACATGAGCAATTACAATAAACGGTGTCCACTTCAATACTCGTCACAATGTTGATTCATCCTCCACTATTAAGCCAAATAATTCAAATTTGGCTTCCAGTTAAGTTACCTCACCTAGTATAACACCAAAAATATATAACTTTTCCTTAAACAAATTTCTTTCGACATTCTTAGGACCACGTTTACATACTTCACAATGCTTGGATAATAGATAGAATTGCAATTAGTCATGTATGTAATAACATCTTTTTTTATATATACGCTAAGATTTATCACCCTCTCTCATGGTAAAAGCATAATCGTAAATCAAATTGGCACTATGATCTTTTCTTCTAACCTTATGTTATCTCATATTTTTACATGTATTCTTATTTTTTAATCCTTTTACTCTTAGTATACTTAAAAAATTTCAAATTTAATTGTAGTTTTTTCTCACCTTCTTACATTACATTTTACATGACCTTGTTGGGACCTTTATGATTAAAGAAGGTAATTCCTAGATAATTCATTTCTACCTATTATATCTCTTCGACCTTCCTCGTATCTTTGACACCAAGGTTTAACAAATTTTTTATTTCTTGATTTTTTTTTTCTTTTCTATCTTCAATTAAGGTCTCTTCTATAGATCATAATATTCATTGTTTTGTTTGTCTTCAAGCTAAACAAAGGAGATTACACAATATTTGTAACAATGATAAATGTGATCATCCTTTTAATCTAGTCCATTTAGACATTTGGAAATCTTTTTTATATTGAATAAATTGAAGGATACATACATACATACATACATACATACATACATACATACATACATACATACATACATACATACATACATACATACATACATAATACATACATACATTTGTTTATTTATTGATAATTGTGGATGATTGTACTGAAATACAATTTCAAAAAAACTTAATATCTATTTGAACAAATAATACATATGCACTAAATTTTATAAAAAGAATGAGTCTACATTGTCGTCAATTCCTTTTGATGCATCCATTATGAAACCCAATAACCTTTCCTTCAGATTCATCCTAGAAAGCCTTTTATATCCCTACATCCATTTGCTCATTTTTAAAATTTGTGCATGATCTAATCTGACAAGCTTAACAAAATAAGATTTCTTACTCTTTTGTTTCTTTCACATGGAGAATCTTTCGACATGGTTTGATCAATCTTAACACTGTCTTGTCTTTCTTTATCTTCTTGCTTGACATCTTTACCTTCCTTTGACTCATTAAGGTCATAATCCTCACTTAACACGCCGTGAAGCTTGAGGATCTTTAATTTTGAGACTATCTTGTCCTTCGATACAAACAAATATCCTTTTTTGTCATACTTCTCAACCTTTAGCTTTTAACCTATCATCTTTTTGATGACTATGTTTCCTAGTTTCTTCAGAATCAAATTTACCCGAGAAAGTTCCTTAATTCTTTCAAAAATCTTAGAAAGAATTCTGTCGCGGATGACAAAGACCAACCCAGCTCCAGATACCACTTGTTTATATGTGAATATTTTTTATTTGAGCATAAGTCTCAAAAGTTAAAATGAACCGAAAAAAACACTCTACTCTATTTCTCTCATGATGCAAACAAAAACGAGAAAAACCTATAATAGGGTAAATAAGAACACATATTTATGAGTTTAGTGATTCAAACTGAATCACCTATGTCTCGACCATAATTAATCTTTTTCTGAGCTGGTTTTCTTTGTAAGCAATTGTTACAATCTTGATCAAGTTCTTTGACTGAATTACATGAAAACATATTTCTTCCAAATCTAATATTCATCTCCATTTTATATGCAAAGATAAATAAAAAACTTTTAATTCCTTTAACAATTACCTGAAGCACAAAAACTCCCTCAACTACACTTGAACCTTTTTCGAAAATACCGAACTCAACTAGCTTTCAATTCCAAGTTCAATCAATTTGGTCGAAACTGAAGCCCATGAGCCGAATTAATTTCTACTTTTGTATGGTAAATAATCAACTATCTTTTTATGATCATGTATGTATATGTTATAAATACATATGTTGTATGATACATATAAATCTATGTACAAAAATATATAAAATAAAAAAAGAGAAAATTATACTTATAAGCGTTTATGAACAAGGGAGAGAGACTAGAGAAGAAGATATGTAAAAATATTCTTGTAAATGTGTATAAATGTTAGTTGGGAACATGTATATTTATCGACAAAATGTTCATTCATGTTGAAGTTGCTTCAATATGAAAAATTAGATGTTTAATTTCATAATAATATTCCTTAAATATTCAGTTATCGTACATTTAATATTCGTTGGAATGCATCATTAAATCATAAAAAATCGGTGAAAAAACTATGGCAAGGGAAATAGTACAACCATATAATTTATTTTGAATTAATATAAAAATAATTTTTACAGACTTCGCAGATATCACATACCAATCTCCAAAATATGCTTTATGAATAATAAAGTAGGGAGTATCTTTGTGAATAATTTGACCACATTTTTATTTGATTTGATGTAATGAATGTCAAATTTATTTTCTAGGTCTTGGGTAAATGAATTTTTTTTTGGATGGATATACTTCATTTCATTGCTTTTGATATGTATATATTTTTTTTCGTTTGAGCAACATATTCATATAATATCATTGGTTGATATTAACTGCTAATTGACATGTTTTTTCTATATAGCAAGTTATAGATAGTAATCTTCTTTGGATTGATATTAGTCATTAATCCATCTAATTTTTGTATATAGCGTGTTTCAGCCAATAATCTTCGTTGTGTTAATATTAGGCAGCAATTCACATTCTTTTTTTTTTGTATATATTGAGTTATAACTTGGAGCCATACATACACTATGCTTGCTTCATGAAATGCAACCGCTTCAGCATTATTCGAAGATGCTGCAACTAATGTTTATTTTTTAGGATGCTACGATACTGATGTGCCTGCAATTGTAAAAACATATCCTATTTATGATCGAGCTTTGTGAGAATTTGATAAATAACCCGCATCAGCAAAACCAATTAATTTATGTTTGGGATAAAGTAATCTTAGATGAATCGTCCATTGTAAATGAAGAAATATATCTTTAATTTATGTCCAATAATGATGTATATGGGATGAACTATATCTTTCCAAAAGATTAGTTGCAAACACTATATCCGAACGAGTACAATTTGCCAGATACAAGTGACTCATATCGCACTCATATATGATAAATGTAGTCCGATCATCTCTTTATCATCTTTCCAAGGAAGAAATGGATATTTTTCAATATTAAGATATCTATAGACCATTGGAGCGTTTAATGGATTCGTTTTATCCATATTTAAACAGTTTTAGACTTTTTGTATCATTTGATTGATGCATAAATACTCCAGTCTATAGATTTTCAATCTGTAAACCAAGACAAAACTTGATTTGTCCACGATATTTATTTTAAAATTCCATTTATAGAGACTTTAACATATCTTCAATTTCTCTGGGGATCCTAATTATATTCAAATAATCCACTTAAATAGTTATAATCATAAAACTACTTTTTTTTCTAGATGAATACAAAAGTACAAATAGGGTTATTCATATTTCCCATTATAGAAGATATTCCCTTAGATGATCATAGCAAATATATCCAAAATTTTTAATCCATACAAGGACCGTTGTAATCTGATTCCATATATTTCCATGGGTTTGAGCATAAAGCTTTGTGTAAGTTTAACACCTCATGAAATTTTATATGTTATCAAGCGATCTATATGAATATGCTAACAACATCTATATAATAAATTTCGAAATTTTAGAAGATGTCAAACTAATTAAGCATCTGAACAAAATTACATCTATAATAGGAGACTAAGTTTCATCATTATCAATTATTTTTTTAGAGAAACCTTATGCGATAAGACATGAGTTCAATCTTGAAATTACTTTATTTTTTTTAGTTTTTAAACATAAAAAAGCTTTTGCATTCAACTGGTTTAACACCATAAAGGATTTGAAGAATTGATCCAATATTGGATTTCGATACGAAAAAATGCGTCCCTATTCTGTCTGAAAAATGGTTTCTACACATTTTTCGAATGGATTTTATCCATCAATAATTGATCATGGGTTATTAAAATCCATTCAGAATTAGAGACATAATTTGTCGTCCCAAATCCTTCTTGATTTTTTTGTCAAATAAAAAATTTAAAAAACTAAAAAAATTATAAAATACTTTGAAAAATCTTCATCATCCTCTTCACCCTCCTCACCTCACATCTCTTTTTCTTCTTCTCGCTTGTTCTTCTTCTTCTTTTTCATCTTCCTCTTCTTCACCTCATTTTTTCCTTCTTCTTTTTCTTCAATGAAAATAAAAGTTAACAATCTTAATTTTGTCCCCCCTCAAAAATCTAAATTAGGAAAATAAAAAATATGTCTCTATTTTCCGAATGTTAAAACAATTTGTCTTTAAATTTATTGTAAATTTCTTTAGAAACTATAGAAAAATAAATCTGTCTCTAAATCTGTTTGGAATTTTTGAACTGAACAAAATCCATCCGAAATTTATGGAAATACCTAAAATTCATGCGGAACTTAGGAACAAATCAAAATTTTTCCACATTTTATAAAATTTAAATTTCTAATAGTGTCTTAACTTTGGGAATTCAAATGGCATTATAATGATAATATTAACAAAACGAGATGTGAACACATATCTCATTTATGGTTCAATATATATATGGATATAAATGAGTTATATCCAACATAAATTCTCAATATTCTTTGTTGGCACATTTTTGTTTGTTGTGATAGAGCAATATGTACATATATTGCAAAACCAAATACTCGAAGATCAGATATATTTGGTTTTTGGCCAATTGCTAATTTTATTCGAGAATATTTGGTTCTTGGCCAGTAGCTTGGTGGAATGAAGCTCACTAGCAACCCGATAGTAGAACATAGAACTTATTTTTCCGAAGAAAGGATGTTCTAAACCCTAACCACAACTCGATTAGAGAATCTCAAACTCAATGAACGATGTCACAAACCTTATGATCTAATGTTGATAAGTCGGCAAACAATCCAAAATCTCTCCAATACTTCGATAGCTAAATCTCTAGGGTTAGAAAGAAAAAAATAATTTTATTAATTAAAAAATAGGTAATAATTTCATACAATGAGTCTTCTGTTTTTAGAGACCAAATAATAATGAAAACTAAATAAAATAAGACAACTTAACTAAACCTGACACAAATGTTGGGTCAAGCGGTGTGACTCTTCGGTCGAGTGTCATTAAATCTTAAACCTTAATTTTTCAGTTGAGTTTGGTTGAGTTCTCCTACGCTTGGTTGAGTTCCTTAGTAACCGTCGTTAAGCCTTGAGTATGCTCAATTGGTCTAGAGGATTCATTCGGCTCAAGTGGAACATTGCTCAGGCCAAGTGCCTCTGGCTCTCCTAGCTTCTTGCTCCTCTTGACCTTGTCCACTTGTAGGTACATCTCATAAGCTTCTCTTGATATATTTTAATGCCCTTATTATGCCTTCGCAAGTTTGTTCGCATCTATCGAGCGAACAAATTTTGCATCCTCTTAGCTTTAACTTAGGTTACTGGTCCTTGTGTTATTGGTTTCTTGAGAGGAATCTCATCCTCGTCTTTCCCTCCTTCTTAAAAAATATTTGATCTCAAATCAGGATCATCATCTACATAAAAACGAGCCAATTCAGCAACATTTAAAGTCGAACTAAAATTATACTCACCAGGTAACTAAATCTTGTAGGTGTTGTCATTGATGCGTTCTAGCACTTTGAATGGTCCATCACGCGAGGCATGAGCTTGGAATTATGATGCCAATGAAAAATTTTCTTGCATAAATGAATCCACACAAGATCACCAGGTTGAAATACTATCTTCTTTCGTCTCTTGTTGGCATGTTTGGCATATCACTGTGTCTTCTTTTCAATGTAGGCTCGTGTTTTCTCATGTATCTTTTTTACAAACTCGACCTTTCTCTTGCCATCAAGGTTAGTAAACTCCGATGATGGTAAATGGGCCATGTCAGCGGTGTAACACAATTTCAAAAGGCAAAAACTTAATAGCACTACGAATCCCCTATTGTAAGTAAACTCGACATAGGATAGACACTCTTCCAATGTTTTAATATTACTCTTGAGTAAGGTCGACAAAGTCATATTAATCACTTTCATTTGTCTATTAGTTTGAGGGTGAAAAGTAGTAAAAAATAACAGTTTGGTGCGTAACTCAAACCATAATGATTTCCAAAAGTAATTAAAAAACCTTAACATCTCTATTAGACACGATAATCCCAGGATGTCATGCAATCGTACAATATCCCTAAAGAATAATGCAACTACGTGCAATGAATTATGATCCTTATTATATGCAATGAATTAAACCATCTTAGAGAATCTATCAACTACGACAAAAACAGAATCGAGTCATGATTTGTACCTAATAAGGCCTAACACAAAGTTTATGGAAATACCAATCCATGGGTGACTTGGAACAAGCAAGCATGAGTACAAACCGTGGGTTGCAATCAAGATTTGTCCTTCTTACATGTCATGCACGTTTGGTAGATGCGCTCAATATCTCAACACAAGTGAGACTAGTAGAAATGTTCATGCAATACGAAAAAATTTTGGGCACTCCAAAGTGCCCCATTTGTCCTCCCTCGTGTGCCTCACACATCAATAAATCATGAAGAAACCTTTTGGTTACACACAATTTATTTTCATGGACTAAGTATCCATCGATCGACGCGAAAGTATTTATGTGTAGCAGTGTTATTTAATGACTTGACTATATCACCAAGATGAAGATCAGTTTTGTAGAGTTCCTTAATATGTTCAAAACCAAGTATCTTTGCGTCTACTGCAGAAAGCAAAGTGTAACACCAAGATAATGCATCAACAATAACATTTTCTTTACCTTGCTTATACTTGATGGTGTAATGGAAGGACTTTGTGAACCCCACCACTCAGCGTCTCTATGGTTCAACTTTTGTTGTCCCATGAGATGCTTGAGTGATCAAGGTCAATATGAATCAAAAACTCCTTGGACCATAAGTAATGTTGCCATATTTTGAGCATATGCACCAACACGTATATGTTGGGTATCTTAACTGTGCTCTGTTGAGCTGTTTGTTGAAGTACTCAATGGTTCTATGCTCTTGCATCAATACTACTCTAATTCCTACACCTGATGTATCATATTCAGTTTCAAACATTTTAGTGAAATCAGGTAATACCAATAAGGGAGCTTGTGTCAACTTATCTTTTAGAGGTTGGAAGGTCCTCCCTTGAGCTTTGCCCCACTGGAATGTGACATTCTTCTTGATTAATTTAGTCAAGGGTGCAACCAAGGTACTGAAATCTTTTACAAATGGGTGATAGAAACAGAAAAGTCAATGAAACCTTGAGACTCTTCAACCATCTTAGGGATCAATTAATTGTGTATGGCCTCGATCTTTTCTTCATTAACGTGTTCTCCAAGTTTTTTTACAAAGAAACCTAAGAACAAAAATTTGGTAGTACAATAAATGAATTTGTTAAGATTAGCATACAGTTTTTATATTCACAACACATTTGAGAACCGTTCGTAGGTGTCGTATCTGCTCTTCTAATGTCTTGATGTACACTAAGATGTCATCAAAGTATACAACTAAAAAATTGCCTATAAACTTCCTAAGAACATGACTCATAAACCACATAAACGTGCTAGGTGCATTAGTTGATCTAAACAGCATGTTCATAAAGCCCTAGCTTGTCTTAAATATTGTCTTCCATTTATCGTCCTCCTTCGTGAAAATTTGATGGTATGTACTCTGAAAATATATCTTGGAAAATTAGAAGATTTATGCAATTCGTCTAAAAATTTAAATGAGGTATCGGGTGACGATATTTTATCATTATATTATTGACTGCACAATAATCAACACACATACGTCATGTTCCATCTTTCTTGAGCATGAGTATAACCGATACAACATACAATGACATAATTTTCTCTCACATACTCTTTCTCCACGATTTCATGTTTTTGTCACTCGAGCGCCATAGTGTACTTGGGATTTGTTTGGTAGGCTGGTCGATTTTAGATGCTCAAGAAGCTTTCGAGAAAGCGCGAAGTGATCCCACCACACCAGTTTGTAATCGATAAACTTGGATGCTGCTAGTTTCACTTTTTTGAGTTCAGAGTAACAATGGCATTCTAAAATAATCTATGTCTTCTGTTCCCATTCCAAATATTCTTAGAGATCGCTCCTCCCAGTGCATATAGAAATCTCTATCTTAACGCTACCAATATCATCATCGAATCGATCTCTTGCATGTTGATTGTTCCTCACGGCACGATCATACTCCTCGTCAATTACCTCAACATACTCGTACTCATCCATGTCTAGAAGGTATGGATGATGACCTTTGTTTGACTTCCTATGTGATTGTTCTATGCGATTTCTACGTGTTGCTTCCTCCACATGACCAAGTCGTTAGTTTAAGTCTTGCCTCATGCGTCTAAATTCATCCATCAACATTTGCAATGAGGTAGGTCCCTCACCTTCCGGTGCTTCGTCCCGATGGTTCCCAAAACTAGACATCCTAAAGGTAAAAATGAAAAAAAAAACGATAAAAAAGATGAATGAGTCTCACAATCTCTCAGAAAAGTGTTTTGCTCAATTCCTCTCACTCACTCGTCTATCTTTCTCTCGAATTCTCCTCTTCGATTTAGTTCAAAACTAAAGAACGAATCTACATGAATTATAGACGTTGAAACTAAATCTTGACGCAACATATGTGTAATGTTGACACCTAAGTGAAGTTTCGTAATTTAAGATATTTCTAGTTCTAACTAATAAGTCTTTCCATTTTCTTTCTACCCTTTCCTTTTTTTTTGTTTTTGTGCTTTTTCCTTCCTCTTCCTCTTCTTATTTTTTTGTTTTTTTATTTTTCTTTTTTTTTCTTTTTGTGTTTTCCCTTTTTTTCTTTTTTTTATGGTTTTCCTATTTGAATGAGTTTTAACAAAATTAAACTAACACTGAATCAAATTATAGAAACAAACCGAAATTAGATAGAATAACGTAAGAACGAGACTCTAATACTACTTGATATGATCACAGATTGACGTTCTATTTTTAAGAGGTTGAATTAGAATTAAACCCATTAGCAACACAATAGTAGTACCTAGAAGTTATGTTCCTGAAGAAAGGACATCTTAAACCCCGACTATAACCCGACTAGAAAACCTCAAACATAGTGAACGACACCACAACACTTGTAATCTATTATTGATAAGTCGAAGAACAATCCGTAATAATCTCTAAGAATTTGATAGCTAAATCTCTAGGAATTACAAGGAAAACAAAATTTTATTAATCAAAATTTAGATAATAATATCATAGAACGAGTCCTCTAAATTTAGCGACTAAATAATAATGGAAACTAAATAAAAAAGATAACTTAACTAAATCTGACACATATGCTCGGTTGAGAACCGTTAAGTCTTAATTCCCAATTCTATAAGAATTAAAGTAGGTTCGGCTGAGAAACAACTAAGCTTGATAAATTTATCCCACGCTCAGTCGAGTCCCTCAGTGCTCGGGTCAAGCGGTCAAGCCTTCCGCGCATGCTTGATTCGTCCAGAAGATTCGCTCGGGTTGAGCGAAACATTGCTCAGGCCGAACGCCTCTGGCTCTCCTAACGTTTTGCTCATCACGACCTCGTCCACTCCTAGTAACATCACATAAGCTTCCCTTGATGTCTCTTGATGCCTTTGTGGTGTTTAGCAAGTTCTTCCGCCACCAATCGAGAGAAAACTTTCTGAAACCTCTTCGCTTATATGATCGATCCTTGTGTTGTCGATGTCTTGCTCGACACTCATCCTCATCACTTGGTCTTATATAAATTAGTGTAAAGCATGTAAAATGGTATGTTCCTAAGCAGATATTCATTAGATCGAAATACCTTTTCATGTTTTAGGGGATGACCACTAGAAATTTCAATGTTCCTCCTATTCATTATTGAACTAGTATAATGCAATTGATCATGCCAAATAATAATTAAACCAAACTTACTTTGTGAAATATAATCCAAATGATAAGGTTGGTATTCTTACTACAGTTTGTTTTTTAAAATTATTGTCGTAATATAAAGATATTCAAAATTTTCATCATTTATTGTTTCAACATGATAACAATTTAGTGAATATCTTCGAAACTTAGTAAATTTTTTTTGGATTGTGGAGAGAATAATACATCTTATATTATAACTTTTGTTCCTTCAGATATTAGAAAGTTTGTTTTTTCATATCACTTAAAACATATTTTCATTTTTAGATATCGTACTGACATTGAATATATGTATTATCAACTAGGAGATATGATTTTTTATATTTCAGTAATGTATATAGTGTAGTACAATCCGCTATACACATATCTTTATCATTGATTGATATATATTATATGTTAATTTGATTTGATAAAAATTTTAATGAAAATAGAAAACAAAATTTTTATATAATATATAAAGATTTAAGCAAAAGACAGCCTAAAAAACTTTAAAACAAACTTTAAAAGAAAAATACATACAAATAATGTAACATGCTAAATCTTAGAAAGATAATGACTACAAAAAAAACTTCTCGATACTTGGGATATCCAAATGCATTCCACCCTTTTTGTCAAGAAAATCTTTGAGATAATTATAAATGAAATTCGTTTGAATATTTTTGTATTTATCCATTTGTGAATTCTAGTATAAATAAAAATATATCTTATGTTTCTTTTTTTAAATTTTTTGGTCACGTTTTTTTGTTAGTATCTTGAGAATCTTTCTTTTTATTATCTCCATTATAAAAATTATTTGGTGGATTTTCCTCTATCATGAACCCGATCACATCTATAATTTCGATTTCGACCACACATATGTCCACATCCACAACTATGCCAACGATTATAATCCCTTTAACTTAGACTTGGTTTCAGAGAATGGTATAGACTTAATAGAAGCTCATTTTGTTAGCTACCCCTTGCTACGTTCCACATTTAGTAGCAGTATTTATCTAGTTCTATTCATGTTATTTACCCCTTGCTACGGTACAAGTATATACACACAAAGTGGCAAACAATTGGAGTTACCGCTTAAGATAATTTTGGAATTGATGAAGTTACAAATATTGATTGCAATAATTAAATTGGTCTTAATAGAACCAGTTATTTAGCTACCATGAGGGACATAATATTACCCTTACATTTACAAAATCGTTGACTAAAGAAAAAGAAATTACAAAATCGTTCACATTACAACAAATCAGCGGCACTCATTGCAAATATGACGTGACCGTAAACCTCTTTATTCGCAGCATAAACCGGCGATGCCTTGTCGTCTTTATCTACCGTCAACAAAAGGTCGCAATAATCCACAGCCTCACGCGCCATCCCCATCTCCACGTCAGCCTCTTCCACGTCATCATCTGACTCGTAAGCCACGCCACGGCGGTCCCGGTGTTTCGCGAGCCACCTCTCCGCGTTCCTCAGCGCCTCAACCACTTCAACGTAGCTCTCCGCGCAGCTCTTGAAGGCCGGCTTCTTTGGTGACCCAATTAACTTTGCCACCCTCTCAGCCTTCTCAACGGCCAATGACAGCGCGGCAGCCGCCAGCTCTGACGCGGTGGTTGCAGAAGCGGTTCGGTGGTTAAAGGCTAGGGTTTGGATGCAAGACTCGTCTAGGTTGGTTAGAGAGGCGGTTGTGCCGTTACAGGCGGTTAGGATTAGGTTTGACGGCAATGGACATGTGGCGGCTGCGGCGGAGGCTAACGGTGGATGATGGGAAGCGGATGAAGACGGTGATTGGGAGAGGAGTAAGGTTAAGATGATTGATAAGGATGTGTACATGTTGTGTTATGTTAGTTTCTAAGATCGTTTTTTGTTATTTCAAGTATGTAATTAATCTTTTCAAACTCGATTTTTTTCCTTTCTTCAGCAGAACTAATGGTGAAATTTGCGTAATAATTGATTTCCACAAATTTTTTAAGGTAGAAAGGTTATTTATAGGTAAGTTTTCAATGGCAAACCTATAAGATTTAAGAATACTAATTATGAAGAAAAGTGTTTATGAAGAACATATTTATTCCATTTTCTAACAAAACAAAATAAATAAAAATTGCTTGAAATTTTTTGTTAAACGCTTGTTACTTATAGTTGGTGATATGAGGGGAAACAAAATATGAGTTAAATAAAATGATAAATGGAAGTAAAATATGGGCAAAGGAGACAAAGGTCAGGCGATCACCTAACACTATTGATCTAACACAATAATCGCTCAACAACAAATGTGTAATCAGTTTCATAATGATGAACAAAAGAACTGGAAACCCGTGAAGTAGTGAAGATTCGTACAACAAACCCAAACTTCAAGCGTCTAAATCAATAATGTATGTGTCCTACATTGAATGCAATATATTCTGATATCCTAATTCATAGATCGACTAACCCATTCGTAGATATGATCAATCATGTATATCTAATGGCATACGATCTAATATAATCCAATGTCTCTTTTTGTAGTTATACCATCTGATAGTCAAGTCTAGCGGCTATACAAGATTTGAAAGAATTAGAATATGCATTAAACCATAGAAGTAAAGAACACGAATGCATTCATGAAGTACAATGAGTTCAAGTATACAAATCTCTAGTCTAAAGTACAGATTCAAAATTGTAAATTTTTTAAGACCATTATTCCCAATATTTAAAAATTTTCCCATCACTAAAACAATTCAAAATTGCAAGATTCGGGAGTTCGGTAAACTGCTCGCTCTAGACAACACTTCGCTCGGGTTGAGCAGTTGGTTATTGCGCACTTTTACCATTGAAACTAACTTTGACCACTTCTTTGGGCTTCTCGAGCGAGCAAAAAAACTGTTCGGTCGAGTGTTTCTAGTAGTTTTGGAGCACTCGATGTCAAAGTGTTCAACCGAGCATTTTGGTGTTCGGACCGAGCGTCTTGATTCTTTCCGCTTTGGATGCTCGTTTTTTATGCTAAATGTCACCATATTTCTCCATAATATGCTCATTAGCTCATGTTACCTAAAAGATCACAAAATGACCCAAAAGGGGTAAAAAGACTAAAAGAAACCAAAATGAAATTGAAACATATGACAAATTATATAACAACATCAATATGATATATGCATCACTAGATAATTATTCATCTAAAATCTTGTTCCTTATTTTTTTTTTCTTTTTAGTCATCAACTTCACATAGATTGAACATAAACAAGATTGTTCTATAAGAGAAAGGGATAATTATGTAATTTAACGTTCATTAGGGTTTTCTAACTCTTGTACCTATATATACATCTTGTACGTTATTCATTTGAATAATAAGACAGACACAAGTTCATATGGTATCAGAGCCACCAAAGACCTACTTCTAAAATTTTCAGCCGCCGGCCAACCCTAATTTTCTTTTCCGGCGCCGCTCACCCTATCCTTATTTTCCGCCGCCGTCGGCCAACCCTGCCTCCCTTTTTTCGGCGCCTCTCACCCTCTTCCTTCCCTTTCAGCCGCCGTCAGCCAAAGTTGTGCATCTGCGCCGCTCCCCAACGCTGCGCCGTCACCCAAACGCCGCTCACCCGCATCCGAACCCATCAGCTCAACGCTGCCGCCGCGCCGTTCCGTCTCAACCATGGCCAACTCATCTGCTGCCGACGTCACTCTGGCGTTCAATCCCCATGAGCCTAATGGCACTCTTCTCACGGTCAATATGTCGAACGTGACCAAACTCACCTCCTCCAATTACTTGATCTGGAGTATTCAGATCCGTGCTCTACTCGAGGATCATCGGCTGGATTGTTTTATCCAAACGGATTCCGTCGTCCCGGAAGCTACCCTCCTCGTTGATGGCATTGCTCATCCAAATCTGGCTTTTGCCCCATAAAACAGCAAGACCGTCTCCTGTTTTCTGCAATCCTCGGCGCCATCTCTCCTCCTCTACAGCCGATGGTGGCTTGGGTCTCGTCCGTGCGAGAGGCCTGGGTCCTCCTTGCTCAAACGTATGGTAAGGCATCAAGGGGGCATATCCTTCAACTCAAGGAGCAACTGAAGCGAAGTTCAAAAGGATCTCAAACCATAGACGATTACATGCACACCATTATCAACAAAGCGGATGAATTAACAATTCTCGGAAAGCCACTTGATGCTGAAGATCTGCTGCAATACATCCTCGATGGATTGCCGGAAGA
>CM071875.1:2213894-2224683 GCA_036759665.1 Gynandropsis gynandra
TCTTCAGGGTATCAAGGGCGCTGCCAATTGTGTGGGATCTATGGACACAACGCCCGTCGGTGTCCACAGCCGTCACCCTCTCACGGAAGTGAGAATTCCGCTCCTGCTCCCTCACCGCATTGGACTCCCTCGCCGCGCCCTTGGCAGCCGCGTGCTCACAACACAACCCTCACGGCATATGAACCGGAACAGTGGCTCCTTGACAGCGGTGCCTCTCATCATATCACGTCGGATCTCCAAAATTTGGCGCTACATTCTCCGTCACAAGGGTGGTGAAGAAGTGGTAATCGGTGATGGCTCTTCCTTGCCCATCACCCATATTGGTTCTTTCTCTATCCCTAGCTTATCACGTGATTCATACCTTCACCTTGATCATGTCTTATGTGTACCTACGATGAACAAGAACCTTATCTCCATTCAACAATTATGTCGGACTAATGAAGTTTCCGTGGAATTTTTTGATGATAATTTTCTGGTGAAGGATCTAAAAACGGGGGAGCATCTACTTCACGGAAAGTCTAAAGACGGTGTCTATGAGTGGCCGTCCCCGCGTCTTCCACCCCTCAAATTGTGGCTCTCTATAGTGTCAAGACCACTTTGTCCGAGTGGCATTTTCGCTTAGGTCATCCTTCGTTTTCCATTTTAAAGCATATCGTTCCTAAGAATTCTATACCGTTGTCTAAGTCCTGTTCGTCCTTGTTATGCAATTCTTGCTCAACCAATAAAAGTCACAAGTTACCATTTCATGAATCTACCATTACAACCTCCAATCCTCTTGAAATCATCTTCTACGATGTTTGGACATCACCAATCATCTCTGTTGATGGTTTCAAATATTACGTCATTTTTGTTGATCACTTTCACCCGCTATACATGGCTTTATCCTCTAAAAAAAAATCCCAAGTTCGGGACATTTTTATCAAGTTTAAAACCCTTGTTGAAAAACAGTTCCAAACCGTCATCCGTACTCTCTATACCGATAATGGTGGAGAGTACATTGCCCTAGCCTCTTTTCTCACTACTCACGGCATTTCTCATCATACCACCCCACCTCATACTCCTGAACACAACGGTATATCTGAACGTCGTCACCGTCATATTGTTGAAACAGGTCTTTTTTCGGTTCAACCTCCTCGGCCATAACTCCTCCAAACACCCCATGGTCACCACCGGTTTCTGTTGTTCCCTCGGGTCCTAGGCCACTCTTGACACCGTCCTCTTCTGTCACTCCTGCAACAGATCCTTCACCGGACATGTCCACATCTCATGCTTCACCGGACGTGGCCTCTATTTCAGATCACTCAGCTTTGGACGTCACTGCTCCCACGGTAAATGAACCCATTGTTCGTGGCAACATTCATCCTATGCAAACACGAGCTAAGGCCAAAATGTCGAAGGTGAATCACAACTGCTCCTATTCCGCTGTTCACTCTGATCACGACACTGAACCGAAGACGGTCTCTCAAGCCCTTAAGGACCCTCGGTGGAGAAAGGCAATGAGCGAGGAATTTGACGCACTTGTCCGCAATGGAACCTGGGATCTTGTACCTGCCAAACAAGCCTCGAACATTGTTGGCTGCAAGTGGATCTTTCGCATCAAACGCTTGCCTGATGGTTCTGTGGAGCGCTACAAGGCCAGACTTGTGGCCAAGGGTTTTACACAACGACCCGGGGTGGACGTCTCTGAGACCTTCAGTCCAGTTGTTAAACCCGCTACAATCAGATTGATCTTGAGCCTTGCAATCTCAAATGGGTGGACTCTTTGCCAACTCGATGTCAACAATGCCTTTCTCCAAGGGTTTTTAACGGATGAAGTGTATATGACACAATCTCAAGGCTTTGTTGATCATGATCGTCCTCACCACATTTGCAAACTCCGCAAAGCGCTCTATGGTCTCAAACAAGCTCCCCGGGCGTGGTATTCAGAACTCCGCGAGTTTCTCCTCGGCCAAGGATTTGTTAACTCTCTTGCCGACGCATCATTATTCATTCTCCGCAATTCTGAGGTAACCATATATGTTCTCGTTTATGTGGATGATCTTGTGGTCACAGGAAGTAACCCCACGTCAGTTCAACGGTTCACTACCACCCTCGGAACTCGCTTCTCCATCAAAGACTTGGGAGATCTATCTTATTTTCTTGGCATTGAAGCAACACGGACTGCCTCTGGTTTGCTCCTCACTCAATGCAAATACGTCAATGATATCCTCGACAAAGCACAGTTTTCCGATGCCAAATCCGTTGCCACCCCGATGGCTCCGAGCTCTCGTCTTACCTTGACCTCGGGCGACAAATTAGAAGACCCCACGACTTCTCGAACTCTTGTTGGCAGCCTGCAATACCTCACACTTACAAGACCGGACATCAATTTTCTTGTCAACAGATTATCTCAGTACATGCATGCACCGACAACGGAACATCTACAAGCTCTCAAACGGGTACTTCGGTTCTTGGTTGGAACACAGGATCGTGGTATTTTCTTCTCCACGGGCAATACTTCATCTCTCCATGCCTTCAGTGATGCAGATTGGGTGGGAGATCGTGATGAGTATATCTCTACGGGGGCATATATTGTCTACCTTGGCAGCCATCCCATTTCTTGGTCTTCCAAGAAACAGAAATTCACAGATCTCTCCATGCCTTTAGTGATGCAGATTGGGCGGCGGATCGTGATGAGTATATCTCTACAGGGGCATACATTGTCTACCTTGGTAGCCATCCGATTTCATGGTCTTCGAAGAAGCAGAAATTCACCGCTCGCTCATCCACGGAAGCGGAGTATCGCTCTATAGCGGATACAGCAGCCGAACTTCGGTGGATCACGTCTCTCTTGATGGAACTTGGTATGTCTATGTCTGAGCCACCGGTAATATACTGTGACAATATTGGTGCAACATACTTGAGTGCCAATCCCGTATTCCACTCTCGCATGAAGCATCTTGCCTTGGATTACCACTTTGTTCGCCAACAGTGCAAGGCGGCATCCTACGAGTGTCTCACGTCAACTCGTCTGATCAACTAGCGGATTTGCTCACCAAACCGCTCTCTCGTCAACAGTTCCTTGCACTTTGTCACAAGATTGGCATCACCGATGGTGCTCCATCTTGAGGGGGCATATAAGAGAAAGGGATAATTATGTAATTTAACGGTCATTAGGGTTTTCTAACTCTTGTACCTATATATACATCTTGTACGTTATTCATTTGAATAATAAGACAAACACAAGTATATATGTTCAACCTTTTAGTATAAAGTATGTTTCATTTTTTTTGTACCTAATGAAAGATAAAATAAATAAAATTTTAGTTAATCACTTACTCCTTCAAAAGTACATCAATTTTGTGCACATGCTGATAAACTAGTTGTTAAAGAAATAATATACATTCATATTTTTTAAAATGAGGCACACCATTGAATCTCCTAGGAAGCTTACCAAGAAACTCGATACTTTAGATTCGATAGGAAGTTTATCGAGAAGAATGAACGAAAATAGTCAAGAGGAAGCCGTCAGATAAGACATACGACGAGGAGTGAAGTACCGAAATATACGATGAAAATAATAAAATAAAATGAGTAAACGATGTGCGATAAGAAAACTGCGAATCAAGAAGGAAGAAAACATGCAATATAGAGAGAGATAGGGATGAACCTGGGCGGTATAATGAGAAGGACAACGGTTTTGGCGTATTAAGGCAAGGTGGACGACATTCTCGGTGAGAGAAATTGATTTTGGCAATCTAAGCTAGATAAATCTAATTAGGGATTAGACCAAACTACGTTGTTTTGGTCCAAAATAATAATTTTAAAATACCCTATCGCCTAGGCCACTTTCGAGTGACTAGTAATTTGTCGGACTAGAATCGTTGATTCATGATCAATTGCGACGTCCGAGCAGCGCCTGGCACTTAAGCGGTGTTTGGGACGCTTTCTCGAACTTTAAACAAGACTAATTCCAACTGACTTCATACGCAATGATGTTAATGTATCTTTGTAAATGATGAAAGTCTTTTTAAAAATGAGTGGGAATATCGAGTAAGATGGATTCCTAGAAGGTCAAGTTGAACACATAAAATCATTATATTCGTATGTTATTACCCAAAAATATGTTTTTCCTTTCTTATCATAGCAAACTTTTGAAACCATTGAAAAAGTGGTGAACATCAGAATCTGAAGCAGTAGTCTCGTTCCAAGACTTTTATTTCATGCCTTTCTAATTCATATATTATAAAATGAAAGATGATATATTACAATTTTAAAAATTAGTTGATGACTGTGCTGAAGCATTTCAGCCAAAGGACATAATTTTGCATAATCATAGAAATTATTTTTTTAGGATTATGGAACTTTATCCACCGTATTTTTTACATCATTATCCGATGTTATTCCCTTACAAGAAAGATGAATATCATACATATTTTGAATTAAAAGAGACCATTTCATTATCTAAAAATTGAGAGCACCTTCGAGAGTTCATAGCTTACAGTTTTCAAAGAACGACTCAACGAATCTTCAACTTTTTTTTATGTTTAAGCACGTTTGAGTAATTTATTTTAAATAGATTTTGTATTTTTGAATAAGAAATGGGTTTCATATATTAGAAATAATCAAAGTAAATTATGTTCGAAAAATTATGCAATAATATGTTCATCCATTAAAACAGTTCAACGATTATAGTCTGAAACATAATTATATCGTTGTCTTATTTTATAGAAAGTATATGATACATAAAAAAATATCACCATGATATCTTAACAACGATCACCATGATATCTTAACAACGATATCATGATATGTTTAAATATTAGAAAAACCAATTCTCTCCAAAATTTATTGCACGTATATATTTATCAATTTACAATTACATTTAACTAATTGATTTTGTATATGTTTAAATATTTTTTATTACAATTGTTTACATTGTTGAGTTCTAGAAGAGAGGTTTTTGCATACTCGTATTCTCATTTTTTTATAAAAAAAAAGTTTCTACAACAAATAAAGTTGATTCAATCATGGAGGTGGAGATTTCGGATAAAATTTCAAATCTAACTCACTATATGGATGTTCAAGATATAATTGTTCATGGTTTATGTGTGCTAGCGAATCATTCCTCACCGTATATGGAAAAAGCAAAATGCACGAAATAATTTCCAAGAAATTTTAATGATTCCACGTATATAACAATGAACGAATCTAGTTTATAAAAAAATATGATAGCAACAGATTTGTCGTTCAAGATGGTATAAAGTTGAACAACTGTTATACTGTATCGTATAATGCATTTTCTTTTTAAATATAGACCACAAAAATATAATGTGGTGTAAACAAAATAAAGCTCTCAAATGTTTTTTAAATATATAAATAAATGGTCTCACATAATAACAACAAACATATCAACAACATATCCAACATCATCTATATAAAGTCCATTGATGAGATAAAAAAATATTTTATTTTAGATATGTTTCAGGTTTTGAAGCATGTTTGTCGAATTTTTAAATTCAACATTTACTATAGAAATATTTATCTTGAACGATTAGAATTTCATTTACTTGGAAAACATAATGTCCTATTTGAAGAATATGGTGTTTCTTCCAAACAAACCACTATTAGTACAATGTTTCTTGAATGGTTTAACTGCAATGATTTATGTAGTGAATCTAACATATGTTTATTTTCTAACAGGATTTTTATGGAATAAGAAAAAATATGTGGAATTCAAGGCAAAGAATCTATACATTTAATCACTTATATCATGTGTTATCCAATGCGGGTGAAACTTACTATTTAAAGGACATATATCTTTTGATGAATCATGAATTGTATATAGAAATAATTATGTACTATTTAAATATATAACATACATTCGATTTACTTGATGATGATAAAAAATATATAAAGATGTCATTAAAGAAGCAAATAATTGAACATCTCCATTATATTACAAAATCAATTTGTTATCCACTTAACATCAGAGTGTTTGGATTCTCCACAGCAAGTATGGCCACTCATTTGGAAATATTTGGAGGATGATATTTTGTACGGGGGAAGGAGCATTTTACGACTACAATGTACCTTGTTTCGCTTTTTAATTTAAATATATGTCCTCCCAACAAACCGAGCATTGATTCTCAACTAAGATTGAGCAATTCTTGTTAAAAACTGACAAATCACTAAAATATTATCCATATATAACATATCCTTTAGAAACCGAATGTTTCTTACATCAAAATAAGTAATTCAAAAATATTGGTTTAAGATCATGTTGCAACGCAAATCAAATAAGAAAGGCTTAAATCATCACAGGCAAATGAATAACGAAACGTTTTCAATTGTATAATAGATGTTGTGTATAAGTGAGAAGGGTAAACAAATTTGTATAAAGACGGATAGTAATGTTAAAAGCCCTTATTTGGAAAACCTATTATAGTCTAATTATGTGGCAGTAGCGAAATTGCATCATTATTGTTATAATGAAAAGCATTGCATATTTAAGATTTTCAATACTTATAGCATTAATGACAATTTTATATTTTGTATTAAATTTGGTATAAATCTTACAAAATTGATTAAAAAAATAAATTCATAATTGGAATGAAACATCAATGATATATAAACATTAATTTGAAGAATTGGATAAAACTATAAAAAAACATCATAAGCTCAACAAATCCTTTATTACAAGGTCTAACATTGTGTATAAAATTTAAAACCAAAGGAGTTTTCAATAATACTCTACTTTAATAAAAATCAATGCTAGAATTTAATCTGGATAATATTTATATGTCTTGTATAGTATTCAGTTATAAGGAGTCAGTAGCAATATGAGAAATAACTATGCTAAAAATCATAAATGTTGTATTAAAATAGATTTTTCAAAATGTATAAATTTCTTAATATAGACGTGTTATCATTTCTATTCTATATAAGTTTGTTTAATTTCTAATGTAATTCAATTTCATTCCGTTGAAGTATATACTGCATATCTTCCGTGCAAACGTTTTCGGGCAAAGTGCAATTGTGATATATTATATAAAATAGATTCATTTTTTTTAAAATTGATGAAATCAAAAAATAAATATATAGAATTATAAATATACCAAGATAATTACTTATATAATTATTATAAATAATTTTGTGAATATATATATATATATATTATTTACATAAATAAAAAACTTATAATCATTTTTTAATTTATTTTAAACTTATAAAAACAAATACATGAACTATCTTTTCCAAATATTATTCATAATTTTTTAATATTTTATAATAATAAATCAATTAATATATTGTTTTTATAATTATATAAATGTTTTAAATTATTTCTAAATTTATCAATTTAACGATGTTTATATCTATGTATCAATTTTGAAGTAATTTTAAAAGTTTATATATTATTGTGGAAATAATATTAATTAATATATTTTTGTAAAATAATATATAGAAAAATAAATTTTATATGTTTTAATTAGTTCTCAAATAAGTTAAAAAAATTACTATATTTTTTTATAAATCATCTATATATAACTACTATGTATATATCAGAAATGAGGAAGCTTGATTGATCACACGTAATTATATTTAATATGGAAAATAGCAAAAATGTCTTAGGAGGGTATCTTTGCTTCACGTATATCCTAAAAAATCTAAGATTATAAAAATGGCAAAAAGACAAATGTACCTTTATTTTTTGCACCTGAAAACACACACGGTTGGAAGGGCTTCAAAACAAAACCTATTTCAAAATTAAGAGTAAGGAGCGAGAGGTAATTTTGAAATTAAGAGCAAGGATCAAGCTCCAAATGAGTAAGAAGGAATTTCAAAGTTGATAGCAAGGAAATTTTTAAGTGAGAAAGAAAGACAAAAGTGACAAAGATCAATAATGAAGAAGAGAGCACGAGTCAATCTTCATTGGTATCTGTGAGTGGATCGATTTCTAGGTTTTATAATGTAGATGAAATACACTAGATCAAGATGTTGAAGGCGAAACTTTTTGTTGATTTCAAATGGGTGTGACTCTCAGTGAGTCGCTAGAGTCAAAGATGGCCATGAGTCGAAGATGGTCATGAGTCTTAGTGAGTCGCTTGAGTCGAAAAGGATCAAAAGTCTCAGTGAGTCACTTGTTTCACAAGGGTTTCTTGGGTCATAAAGGGTCATATGGGTCTCAATGAGTTGCAAGGGTCGCTTGCATCGCAAAGGGTCATATGGGTCTCAGTGTGTCGATAGAATTCTAATGTATTCTTAATTGGTGATTTGTATGTGCTACGAAAACCGACGTGTCTATATGAATTAAAACACATAGACAAAATCACAAAAATTTCAACCAAGTGTTATCCGTTCGAAACAAAAAAGAAGTTGAAAGGAATCTTAAGAGAATATGAGTGAGATTGATCGTACATGGCAAGAAGGAGATGTGGTTTGTCTTAATCGATGTTCTCATCTAGTACTCTATAGTGGAGGATGCACTAATTACTGGGTTGAACTGTGGAGTCAAAAGGGTGTGATAAAATCAAGCTGAAGAATTTCGATTGTAGAAAAGTGACCACTGCTGCACAAGTGAGTGAAAATCTTGTGAAGGAAAAGAATTCCGCTGACTGGAAGATGTTGGCAACATTGATGGTGTTGTGGAAAGTTATGGATCACAAACCTTCAACAGTAATTCTATCAGTTATGATCTAATTGACATGGTTGATGAATAATCCAAAATCAAAGGTGGTAAATCTCAAATGTGCTAACAAGGCGGAAAATTCCAAAGGTCGAAAGGCAAAATAAAAGGTAGCCCAGAAAGATACGGGCATTGGAGACTAATCTTATGACACTCTGAGAGATGATGATTATTGTGAATTCAAATTTTGACACTGTTTATATCCAGTGTCAAGAGAAGAGTCGGTGGAGTCAGAGCCTGAAAATCACTCTCGAGATGGCCTAGAAAAGGAGGTGTCAAATATTTCAACATTAATTGAAAAGATTACGTCTACCGCTAATCGTTCAAGTGGGCTTCAGTCTAGGATTCCTCTACTTGAATATATTCCTGACAAGGTTCCTCCAGTTGTTGTTTCTGATGTCGATTTTGATGTTCCAGACAAGGTCCCTACTGAGGATACTCCAGTGTTCCTGTCGAAGAGGTTGCCACTGATGTTGGTGCTGAAGAAAATCTGCAATTTCCAGTTGAAGAGGTTGATGTAGATGTTCCTGTCGAAGTTCCACCAAATAAATAATATTGAGTCATAAAGGTCACAATAGTCACAAAGGTCACAATGGTCACAAAGGTCACAATGATCACATAGATCACAAAGGTCACAAGGGTCACAATGGTCACCAAGATCACAATGGTCACAAAGGTCACAATAGCCAAAATGGATGAATCTAATGAATAAAGTTATTTTTATGAAGATGCTAGAGCTTCATCGGATGACTTAGGTGGTCCATTGATAATTACACGAAAATTAAAACCATCAAAGGCAAGACATGAGTCATATATTGAATCTCTATCAACTGAGCCACTGGCGAAAAAACCAAAACCTCATGGACTACCGAAGGCAAGATAAGAGCCATCAGTTGAACATCCGTCATCCGAGCCACAAGCTAAAAGACCAAAAATATGTGGATAACAAAAACCACAGGGTGGACCAACAACAAGGGCAGCGCAAGAAAAAAAAGGGAGAGGGAGAGGGCGAGGGAGAGATATAGAAAAGGATGTTGTTGCATAAGACATGGTTGAAGAACCTGCAGATGCTGAAGGGAGTCACTGCCAGCGGCTGCCATCCACACCAAAATAAATAGAGTTTTCCGAAAAAAACTGCTTGTGGAGGAAGACCTCCAAGGGATAAGAGAGAAAACACCAACGGCGAAAACACGCTATTGGGCCGACACTGACACTGAGAGATGAAAGGTCGGGTGATTTCTTGGTCTTCCGCAAGTACTTGTGGATTTAGGGGTACAAAAAGAGGAACACCTTTTGCTGCACACAAATCAAATACAAAAAGCTGGAATGTAAGAGAAGGGATAAGGGCTGAAAGATTCTTCCCGTTGAGTACGAACTGACTAAAGATAGAGGCGTCTATGGAAAGGGGTTTAGTAGCTCGACAAAGACTTCGAATGAAAGGAGGTGCTTTGGTGGGTCTCCGAGATCCTTTTGACTGGGGCGTGTGCTATGATAACACGTAATCCGTTGTAGTTTTTATATCATTCTTAGGTCTAGTTTTAGAGTAGATTATTAAGATTTCATTCACTTATCGTGTTTATTCGAGGACTTCATCTACATTTCGTGTTTTGTGTAGGAAACGAAGACATGAGGAGAAACACGAGAGATTACGGTAATCTAACCCCGGAAACGTAGTTGAAGGACAAAGTTCAACTTGTGCAACGCCACGGATGGAAGTGAGCACTCAAACACCGAGCGAAAGGAGCGGAAACAACACCTCAAGTCATGCACGCTCGGGTGGATTGGGAGTGCCCGGTCGGGCTAATTGCTACCAAGCATCACCGAAGCTTTGCACGACTCGGGCACTCAAAAAACACGACCAGGGAGGTGTACCCGCTCGGGTGCATTTGGTGTGCCCGCTCGGGCTATTTCATGGTACACGATCGTGACCTGCACGAGCGGGTAGAGGACAATGCCCGATCGGGTCCTTCATTCTCAACAAACTCCTAAAATTTAGAACGGCCACGGCCAAAGAATTTCATATCTGAAAAAAGGGAGTTTCGAACAAGATTTGCAGAGGAGAACATTGAGAGACATTAGGGCAAAAGGAAGAAGGAAGAAAAGACGGATCTACGGATCGGGAGC
>CM071875.1:2231222-2246664 GCA_036759665.1 Gynandropsis gynandra
TCATGGTAGTACCTTAGACCAATTATCCTTTTAGAACTTCGTTACTTCATTATGCAAACTCTCGACACCCATGGTGCTTAGCCATAAAGTTTTATCTCTTCGATTTAGTTAGTTTAGCTCAATCACAATTCCAACTTTAGTCACCTTACACGTCTATTCCATTAGTTTAATAGCTCATAAGTTGCATCAATTCCTTGTGTTCGACCCTAGTTACTACATGATCCGTATTCTTGCGGAAGCGTTAGTCTAGGTTTTATCACTTGATATAACGCACATCATGCTATCCAAGAACAATTAACCGCCAAAAAGACTGGTATTTGCTAGCAATAACATAATGGAGGCATTCAATCAATCATCTAAAAGCAAGTCCACCACGTAGACATTCAAAAACAACATTACCGTAGTTCTTCCCAATAAATCGAAGAACCTAATGGATCGAACTTAGCCCATCCTTCTACCAATATGCTGCATCCTCGAATGTTCTATCATAGGTTCCATGGTGGTCCCTTTCGAATTGTTCGGATCCCACGAGACAAAATCTTGAAGATTAAAAGTGCTTGTTGCACCTTTCGATTGAAAGGTTTCGTCCAGTCATTAATAACTTGATTATTAAATTCTGTTTCGGTCTGAGTGGGGATAGTATTTCTCTTTTGCATGTCCATGGAGTTTTGAAAAATCAAAACGCAGGTGGAATTCATAAGGTCATGATTGAGTTAAGCTTGCATTTATGTCAGGAGGGAAGACAAATGGGCAAGTTGCTTGAGTTCTACCGGTGCCTGAAAGGAGAAGGAAGGCTGGAATCACCATCGTTGTTTCACCAGGGGCTGTTACACCAGGTGCCGGAAAGAAAAGAGATTGCACAGAATGAAACATAGTGAACCAGACCTTTCCCTAGTATAATAGGACCACACCTTTCCCTAGTACGAGAGGACCGGGAAGGATGCACCTCTGGGGGCCAATCTTGATCCGGTTCGAGGAAACCTTTGCACGCCCTTGGGATAAGAGACATAGAGCTAAAGAGAGAGCCAAACAGTCAAGCCCCCTTCTACCTTTGCCATGGAGTGGTTTGCCTTATTCAGATATTCACGACCAAGTTCCAGTATAAATGGTCATTATCCAATGGTCGGAAAGTATGATGGTCTTAATGATGATCCTGCATGTATTTCGTGTATACCTCATCGGTGGTTTTAAAAAACCTCGCACAAGATATGGTCCTTGAGAAGCCAATGGTAACGGGATCGATTCTGTAAAAGAGGAAAAATTAAAAAAAAAGGCACAAGGTAAGGTAGTTTGTTCGAACTTTCTGCCTGCCAAAAGAAGTAAAAAAGATTTACACCTCCTCCGTGCCATGGAGAGAAACAAAAGTCCACAGATCCTTCAAGCACGACATTTTTCAATATTAGTGAAAGCTAAACAAGATGATCGAGATCTATCAAGTGTGCCACAAGTGGTAAAGACACCACTCTAGTCGTTTCTTTACTTTCTGTTACTTCGATCACATGCATCCGGGACTTGTTTGTCAAAATCAAGTCAGCAGGTGGCCATGCCTCACGCTGGATTGACGAGTTGTACTGACCGATAAAAAGGGAAGGGTAATCGGAGTGAACGAGATACTGCATACCTTTAACTAATACAACGCATGTAAAGTCAGAAAGAAAGCCCACAATAGCCATGATCTTTCAGAAAATGAAATCCTATTTGAAGGTCACTCCACTCTATTTTGACAAAAGACCCATCCCCAAGTTCCACAGCTTTATGAACGGGTTTTTGGAGTTAGCTCACCCTCGCAGGATCGCGACCCTTTGTCTGTCCGACTGGTAAGCAAGATCTACGAAAGTATGTTGCCGACATAACCCCGTATTTCTTCTAGACAAACTCCTAATTGAGCCTCAATGTGGTAGCATCGTCTTTTGTAATGATCAAGGCTGGTAAGCCCATCGGTCCACACGATTGTTAGATATTACGAGCTAATCGTAAAAGCGGGATACGTTTAAGTTTCAAATTCGATTTTCTTTAGAAAAAGAAGATGTCAATGAACTTCGCCTATTTCGACTAACTCCCTATCATCTTTCTTTGGCTGAGTGGCATGTGTCCATGCAAATGTCTAACGATGTCAGTGCAGAGGGAAACTTGTCCCAAGGTATTTCCTAGGATTAGTGGGTGCATTTTAATTGTAACCAAGACAAATAAATCGAGGAGGCCCATGATTCTTGTGTTGGGGCAATTCAGGTGAGATCCAATGTAGATCCAACTTTTTATTCACTCATGGGGAAATTGCTTCTAGCTTTCTAAAGTCCCGCTTTTTGCGGTTTCCCTGATCAAACTAGAAGTCACCAAGGAATCATGCCTTGCCATTCGTTGGTTATTAGGGGCATCCCGAAAACGTCCAGGTCAAAATGAAAGATCTCCATCCGAACCGTACATACGACTTTCAAAGAAAGATGTACGGTGTAATGAGGCTACTACCCCAATTATGAAATCCCTTCTATCCCACTTCACACCTCGGAACAAATAGTTCTTATAGAGAGAAAGGCACTTTTGCAAGACATTCGATGGGTAAAGGGATAATGCAATATCCATCGATGGTAAGGTTTTGAAGGATTTCAATGAAATATTTCCTGAGTTGGCGTATGAAATGAGAAATTTTTATCTTTGTCAGTTCATCGATGGTTTTAATCCATATGGATAGTCTAGAAATCAATATTCTTTATGGCCAATGATTTTATCTCTGTATAATTTGCTTCCCAATACGTGTTTTAAAAGAAAGAGAATTAATGTTTCTGACGTTGCTGATACCAAGACCAAAACATCCAAAGAAAAGTTTCGATGTTTTTTTCTGCCCTTAGTTCATGAATTAAGATATTTGTATAACAATGGAATTCTTACTTATGAAGTGATTACAAAGAAAAATTTCATATTGGAAGCGGTCTTGTTGTGGACAATTAGTGACTTTTCTACATATAGGATGTTATATGGATGGAGCACGTATGACGATTGGCATGTCCATATTGTATGGAGGATACATATTCATCTTGACTAGTAAATTGGAAGAAACAATATTGGTTTGATTGTCATAGAATATTTCTTTCCCGTTGACATACATTCATAAAAGAAAATCGGTTAATTGATAAAGACAATCGAGAAGAGATGCTCACAAGAACTAACATAGATGGGAATACATTCGTGATTATAAAGACAATATACTGGAAGATGCAGAAGATAAATATGACGATGAATGCTATGAACAATTGAAGGAAGACTCGCCAATTGGAGAATCAAATGGAGAATATATGTCAATTGTATAATTGTAATATCAAAATTTTGTATTTTTTACATCATATATTCCACTTTCAACAGACATTCGTCGACAAATGCAATGACCACCGTTGAATCGTTTAATTCTATTCGATAATTAGAAAAATTTCTCATTTTTTAATTCGCAACGGGCATCCATTACGGAGTTCCGGTGGATGCCAGCTGAAACGCTTTAACCTACCAACGAATACCCATTAAAACGAATCAATATTTCCAACAGATACCCATTTATACATTTTATTTCAATTAATTATAAATATTGTCTAATGATTTTCTTTATACGTGTAGGTTTTATGTGGATTATATTCTTAAACACACAAATAACAACATCATCCAAGGTATTTTACAAGATCTATTTTATTATTCGTGACAGGTGACGCCAAAGGTTATACGCCACTGATGGTAGTGTACATTTATCGTAAGTGTATTTAATATAAGATTTAATTTAAAATTATTATCTAATTTTATTCATAAAATAATTTATTTAAATTTAATTCTGTAGTGCATATAGATCGCAAAAAAAGGACACTACGTCCATATATACTACGTGATGCATGATATACGAGCTCGGTTGGGCTTGATAATGAACAACACCAAGCGTAACTATGATAAGAAGAATGCCAAGCCGACATAGACAACGTACGAGGTATTCAACCAACTCGTCCAACATTGGGAGTCAGAGGACTTCAAGGCTAAAAGCGAAAACGCCAAAAGGTATGGTGAGAAAGGTCTCGGGGATGGTATACATCGCAATACCTCGGGATCATTACGAATGCAAAATAAAAAAAGAATTGGTAAAAAAATATTTAAATTTATAATTTTAATTTATTTTAATGTAAAATTGTTAACTAATCATATTATTATAAAGTTACGCATAAAGAGGATGTGAAGAGAATCAACTCTTCTTGAGTTGGTCGTTGAAACTCATGCCAAGAAGAAGTCCGACATCGAGGATGAGGTCGATGCACCTGAACTTGTTGACCCCTAGGCAGAGCAGATGGTAAAAGCCATGATGGAAAAGATCATACAACAATCACAAACGATCGGTTCATCACCCTACGATCTTAATCCTTACAAAAAGACAAAAATTATTTAAAGGTATATAATAACTATTACTAATAATTATTTAATTATATAAAATATTTTAAATCAATACGTTTACTTTAATTTTTTTATATTATAGTCTCTTAGACCCTATAAAGGACGTATATAAGGTCCAGATTTTATACAAAAATATATCGTCGAGGATGCCACGATGGTACCCCTAGATGATGCAAGAAACTTTTACATAAGAAAGACGCATCGAGCAGCTCGAGACTACTCTTCGAGCAACATAAGATACTCTTCAAAAAATGCAATCTACTCTTTAAAACGAGAGCACATATGCGTCATATGGAGAGAATCATCGAATTGATGACTGATCGAGTATATTAGTCACCACCATCGACGGGGGCAACAACGCTGAGACAAGAACCGATCGCGACTCCGATGCAACCTCTTCACTAAGTGTTGTCGAGTACGGGGATGAAGATGATCGTGCCGGTTTAGATGAAATGTACCAAACCTCATTTTTAATTTTTTATAAACTTTGTATATATTAAAACTTTTTTTATTTAATTTTTAATTTGTTAATTAAATTTGTCAAATTATTAATGTGATGCCCATTGATAAAAGAAAAACATTTTCAACAAGCAACCATCGAAATATTTTAAAATTCCCATCATTTCAATTCCAACGGATATATATTGCTAAGTCCTACCAACAAATACAACGGATTACCGTTGCATATTTCCAACGGATACCCGTTGTACAGTATTAACGGGTATCAATTGAAACATTGTGACGAGCATTCATTATAACTTCCAACGGACTATATTCCCTTGATAATTCTCAACAGAGATATCCGCTATCGTTTCCCAATGGCTCGAAATCCATTAAAATCCGTTTGAAATGGTCATTACCAACAGAAAATTTGCAGTTTCCAATAGATATGACCACCAAAAATTGTTTGTTTTTTTAGTAGTATTGAACATGTTTGTCTCGACGAAGATGGGTTTTTCTTCGAGCCTTACCGGGTCCAGGATAACGATGCTCTTTAGATCTCTTACTTTGCCTTTTCTTAGCCAACATATGAGGTAGAATATTCCAATAACTGCAATCAAAAACCCGGATACACAGTTTCAATCATTGCAATCAGGAATCAGATACACATTTTCTTAGTAAGCCAAACGCCATATCTCCTACAGGTAATATGTTGAACATAGTTCTGGTATCTTGTGAACTTTACAACCTTATATGCAGCCACAATTTCGTGACTGCATGGATACTTATCCATATTAAATAGTTTGCAGTTAGACGTTTTTTTAGGACTCCCTACAATACTTCATCCCTTCTCATTTCTCACCTCATACTCATTATTCAACATGTTCAATTCAATAACCTCATACTTGGATGTAGGTCCAAACCGTTTATGCAACATTATCTCAACATACGGTGTTAACTTTTGAGAATCATCACCAGTAGCTACTTCTAATCTATACCTATTGAACAATTCCATTGTGTTCACCAATCTAAACGCATTAGCACCAAAAATGTTTTTGACGTCTTCAACGTGGAATTTATTGACTCGGTCCTATTAGGGGTTAATAGGTTGTACTTTTCCCCTTTAAATGTGTATCTTGCCTACTTAACGTGTTCAAATTCCTCTTTCTCCAAATAATTAGAAACATTAGGATACCTGCAGAAAGGTTACAACAGTCACAATGGTCACAAAAGTCACAAAATTTATATTTATATCTGGCGTTTAATCATTAAATAGCTCTTTCAAATTTGTCCACCGTGTATGTTGATGTACATTTAAAGAACATTTCCTCCATAGTATCACCTTTTGAAATCTTTCTACCTTGACCTTTATTGACGTAGCTCTTTATGCTTTGCGATATATGTCGCGCACAAAAACCAATAGCTTCTTTGTACACTTGTTTGACTATTTTTATCAAGCTTTTATGGTGATCGAATATCACAACAACATCACGTCCATCTGGTGTCACCTTTTTCAACCTTCACATAAACCACATTCATGACTCATCATTCTCTTTTTCGACTATTTACCAAGCTATAGAATATTGGTGATATTCACCATCTTACGCGGTTGTCACGATCAATGCTCTCTTGTACACTCTTATCAGAAATGTAGCATCCACAACAACCACTTTACACATGTATTTTCATCCTATTATAGCCATTTCTGCATTCATAAAAAAGGTATTTGAAGCTTTTCCCATTACCATCCAGCTGAAGATTTGCAATAGATCCGAGATTTTTTTCTGTAAACATATGCAGCCACCCTAGAAGCCTCCTATAATGATCAAAGTCATCACCACGAATTGCGTTTTGAACACTGTATTTGTCTCTCAATGTCATCAAATATGATACATTATCACTGTATTTGCTTTTACACAAGCCATCAATTCTTTTGTTGGAGGTGTTTCATATTTCTCGGTATATTTACTCATTCAAATAATCTTTAACCATTTGCATTGTACCATTGTATCTTCAGTAGATTTAGATAAAGGTGAACACTTATGAATGGGATAGTGTTTTCTCACACTAAACTGTTTGGAAGTGGAGATTATTGCCACACATAATTTCCATTTACAACCACTTTTGGTAAACTTGCATCGTACTTCCTATAGCTTTGAATCAGAACTCGATGTTGCATATCTAAAGAAGCTTCGAGTGAACCCTTCTTTACAAATGCATTTATATCTTCCTTGTTATAAAACTCTTTTCAAATTTTAAGTTGTAATCCATCTTCGAACTTGTAGACTGAATTTTGATTCTTTGGCTTCTCATAAACTATCATTTCCAACTTATTCTCACCATCAACATTCTTATGCTCTATTGGCACATCAGTATCACCTTCATTATTTCCATAAACTATAAATTCATGACCGATCATATTCATGGCATAACAATCATCTTCTTTTAACCCGTTGGTATCTTCACTATCATAATTATCCGAATCCAAAATATTTACTATTTTTGTCGGATTGCTCCCAATTCTACTTTTGTTATTTGAACCTACAATAATACAATCATCATAATCTACAACATCTCCATTCTCATATCCTGTAACAATGCTTCCAAAAGCAGGAATTAAAAGTTTAACTTCTCTTTCTATTTCCATTTCACACTTCACACTTGTCGATTCTATCTCCACAAAAAGCAGAGGTTGAATTCCTCCTATTCGGTCGAAAATATAACAAATAAGATGTTTTTTATTCATTTTATATGTTGGCTTCTTATTTTGAAAAATTTTGCGCAAATAGCTTATCTCTAAGTTCATTGTATTTTTTCCCACCATCATCTTGGTGCATAAATCATCAATAAGTTGCGAGTATATCAGACTAATTGGAAAACAGTAGAAAAATACTCTAGAGTTTTCTGAACTCTTCCAACCCATTCAAATTCCCCATTTATGTTTTTTATTTTACCATCATACAAAAAACAAATTAGTGTGATTTTCTCATCCACTGAATCCATTACACATGTAAGAAAAACATAAAAATATGGTATGTTTTTATCTGATATTTTGTGACCCACTACGACCATGTGTTTCAATATAACCCTGTGACCTAGTGCGACTGTACGATTCGATGAGATTTTGTGACCTAATGTGACTATGTGACCCAATGCAACTCAATGACCCCCTACGCCCATGTGTTTCAATATGTCCTTGTGACTTAGTGCGACCGTACGACTGGATGAAACTTTCTGACCCGATACAACTCTGTGACCCACTGCGACATGTGTTTCAATATGATTCTGTGATCTAGTGCGAACGTATGACTCGATGAAACTTTATGATCCAATCGATTTTGTGATCCAATGCGACGCCGTGAGTAATTGTGACCATTTGACTCTATTACTTGTTTTGACTGCAACACTATAAATCTCGTTTTGATCAAGGGTGAATTAAATCTATACATATTACTCATTATTCACATGGTTTATTCAACTTTTCCTTTTAGATATCAAATTTATAAAAGAAACACGAAAACACCATTATCTCCCCACAAATATCATTAGTCTACTCAAACTTAAATCCAAGCTCTAAAATCTCTATATATATTGGGTTTTTGTTGCCGAACATATCTAATTTCAAATTTCTTTGTTGAAAACAAACGATTTCAACCTATTTGCGGCGAATCTCATGCCGATTTGAAGTTATTCTCGATGATTCTGCTGCCGATTTGAAGATACTCGCCATGAATTTGATATGAAAGAATCAAAATTTTTGCGTTAAATGAGAAAGGAAAATCAAGATGCTTTGGAAGATAGAGAAAGTTGTCGATTAAACGATTAGGGTAATACGGAATTATCAAAATTATAAGGATATAGTTGAAGTTGTTTTTTTTAAATGATAAAATTAAAATTCTAATAATAATTTAAGTGTAATTTTGAAATTACCAAAATTAATAACAATTTAAAATGAAAAAAAAAGAATAACATCGCAAAGCTGAAATTTACAACTCATTGGTGGGGAGGCGACCAAGTTGGAGTTTTCTATATTAAATTTTATTTTTTATTTTATCAAACAAAAATAATTACATTTTTTTCGGTCAAAACTTATGGGCTTTGACTTGTCATGACATTAGAATCTTTCAGTGCTGATTTTGGAAGACATTAATTAACTGTCGAATTCTTTATACTATTACACTGAAACTGCATTAATTAATCTACCAAATCTATTTGTAAAAAATATGATTTTGATCGAATTTTGTAACGTCATTTAAATTTCAGAACCCCGTGGATATTACAAGTTGAATTAGATTTTTGTTATCCATATCAACCGTATAATCAGATATGAAAAACTATTTCCTTTTTTTAACTCGTTATCTTAAAATAACTTAATTTAATTTTTTTACATTTATTGTTGTATGTTATTTTATTTTAGCTTATAATTTTATCTGTATTATTTTATCTGTATTATTTTATCATACGTTTGTGAGATTATATTACTTATATATTAATTTTCAGATAAATTCTAAGATAATATAATATTTTTGAAAAATATGATAGTGTAGGGTTGATTTGATTATGCGGAATCGTGTTTTAATCAACTCGAATTAAGATCTAGTCATGTTTACGATTGATTGTTTGGTTTCAACGTTAAACGAATCAAGAACAGTTTCTGAGATACCTGAAATGTTGAACTGAGGATCGGATGTGAGGCTTAATGGTACAAGCCCTCTACGCGTATCCACGCCGAGATCGGGATCTCTTTGATGCGGGATTCGGAAGAACGAAAAAACTGTTTTTCGTTCTTCGGGTTTTCTTTTACTGGCGGCTAGGGTTTTCGTCTTAGAATAGTTTGTTTATTACGAAACCTCGTAAAGCGTTTATTTATAATTATTAACTCTTTAATAATTACAACTTAAACCCATAACTATTGAATATTAATTAGTCTCACTAATTAACTAATCGAGGTTGGCGTCTAGCAACACTCCTCAACGACCAGATAGTGTGAAGTAACATCCTTACTCTGTAGAACCATGGTAGAAGGATAATATTATTATTTCCCTCCGTCTTTACAGCTCCGGATAATCCTAGGACATGGTCTGACTGTCAAGTCCTAATAGATTATCAACTATGTTTCATGCCTAACATAACTGACTGGTGAATGATCGCAAGAAACTCCTTTCTTCTCTCATTCAAATGCCCTGGCCAAGGTCTTTTCAGTCATTATGTTGCTGACAACATAGAGCTCAAACTCTTTACCTAGAGTTGACGGATTCCATCTTGATCAATCACTAACTGCACAAGCATCTAATCATTCCCAATATCCTTTCAACTTACATCCCAAGGCATAAGGTGTCCAGTATCAAAGAATGGTAGATAACTTGTCAGTTACTATGTTGATCTCAGGTCTAAGGAAATTATAATATTCCAATCCTTCTAGAGAAATTCCTATTGACAGTTCAATGGTAATGTAACCATTAGGAATTCTCCCTTTGGGTCTGTTCAATGATCACATCTCTATGTGCATCATCCATACATGTGATTTAGTAAAAGAGATCTACTAATTTCTATCAAATAGAAACCATCACATCCATGTTGATCTATCCGGATTACTAACGTCCAATTAGTTATCCTATGATCAAGAACGATTTAGATTAAGTTTTTACCAAAACTTGACTCTCTTTATCATGATCTCTATCATGATGACAAGTTTCTAAACTTAATCATGGACTCTATCATACTAGCTATGAAAACATATACACATATATATTTACAAATATCATCAAAATGATCAAATAATGCCATTTCATTTATTTATAAGTGTTCAAAATACAAGACATAAAATAGCTCTTAAATAGTTACAACAGTTGTACTATTCCTAGAACTAATTCCAGCATGCCATGTCTTTCAATCCAATCTTCAACTTGTGCTTGTCAAACTCATTTGAACCAAGCGCCTTTGTGAGTGGATCTGTTGCATTCTCTTTTCCTTCTACTTTCTGGATTTGAACGTCCCCACGCTCAATGATTTCCCTTATCAGATGGTATTTCCGCAGAACATGCTTTGATCTTTTATGAGATCTTGGTTCCTTCGCCTGGGCTATTGCCCCGGTATTATCACATAATAAAGGAACTGGTTCCTTTATCGAAGGCACCACACCAAGTTCAGTTATGAACTTTCTCATCCAGACCGCTTCCTTAGCAGCTTCGCAAGCCGCTATGTATTCTGCTTCAGTAACCGAATCAGCTACAGTATTCTGCTTGTTTGGAACTTTTCCAACACACTGCACCCCCATTGAGACAAAAGACATACCCCGATGTCGATCTGCTATCATCTTTATCAGACATAAAGCTGGCATCCGTGAACCCTTCTAACTCTAAGTTAGAATCTCCATAAACGAGGAATTGGTCTCTAGTCCTTCTCAAGTACTTGAGAATGGTTTTCACCAATTTCCAATGTTCCTCACCGGGATCTGCCTGATACCGACTCGCTACACTTAGCGCGAAGGCTACATCAGGCCTCGTACATGTCATGGAATACATGATGGCTCCCACTGCGCTAGCATATGGGATCCTACTCATGCGTTCTCTCTCTTCTTGTGTCTGAGGACAATCCTCTTTGGAGAGAGTAATTCCAGTGCCTATCGGTAGATAGCCTCTCTTGGAATTTTCCATGTTATACCTCTTCATGATGGTATCAATGTACTGGGACTGTGATAGTCCAAGCAACCTCCTTGATCTATCTCTATAGATCTTTATTCCCAGAATATAGGTTGCTTCTCCCAGATCTTTCATGGAGAACTGTTCGGATAACCAGAACTTCGTCTCTTGCAACGCCGGAATGTCATTCCCTATGAGCAATATGTCATCCACATAAAGCACAAGGAAGACAACCGCGCTCCCACTAAACTTCTTGTACACACAAGGCTCTTCTTCGCATCTAACAAAGTTGAACTCTTCAACTGCCTTGTTAAAGCGAATGTTCCAGGTTCGAGAAGCTTGCTTGAGTCCATAAATGGACCTCTGAAGCTTGCATACCATATGACTTTGAGTTGGCGACGTGAAACCCTCAGGTTGAGTCATGAAGACTTCTTCCTGGAGCTCTCCGTTAAGGAAAGCTGTTTTCACGTCCATCTGCCAAATCTCATAGTCATGGAATGCCGCTATCGCAAGCAGAATCCGAATAGATTTGAGCATTGCCACAGGGGAGAACGTTTCTTCATAGTCAATCCCTTCTCGTTGACTATACCCCTTGGCAACTAGACGAGCTTTATAGGTCTCTACCTGCCCGTCCGCTCCAATCTTCCTTTTGTAAACCCATTTACAACCTATCGGTCTGGAAGCCTGTGAAGAATCAACCAAAGTCCATACTTTGTTGATCTTCATAGATTCCATCTCGGATTCCATGGCTTTCCACCATTTCTCAGAATCAGGGCCTTGTATAGCCTCTTGGAAAGTCAAAGGGTCGTCATCTATATGACCGACCACATCCTCTTGCACCATCAGATTAAGTCTGTCAGGTGCACGTCGAGAACGTGTTGACCTTCTCAAGGAAGCCTGTGTAGCAGGTTCAACCTGCGCTGGGATATCTTGTTGGGCTTGTTCCTGAACAGGTTCCTGAACAGGTTCCTGAACTTGTTCCTGAACGGGCACTGTCACTTCAACATTTGAAGATGAAGCGCCGGAGCCTAACACTATATCACTCAGCCAAGAACGCTCATTTGACATCTCATGTCCATGAGCTTGTGTTGGCTCATCGGGTTCTTGAATCTCGTCAAGAACTACTTCCCCACCATGAATTTCTTCATCAAGGAATTCCCTTTCAAGAAAGGTTGCCGTTCTGGCCACAAACACTTTGTGTTCAGACGGGTGGTAGAAATAATATCCCATAGTTTCCTTGGGATAACCTATGAACCTACATCTGTCAGACCTAGCATCAAGCTTGTCTGGCTGAAGTCTCTTAACGAAGGCCGGACACCCCCAAACCTTGATGTGCCTCAGGTTTGGCTTACGTCCTTTCCATATCTCATATGGGGTCTTTGAGACTGCTTTGGTGGGAACTTTGTTTAGCAGATAGGCAGCTGTTTCTAAAGCATAGGCCCATAAGTTCATTGGAAGATCAGTGAACCCCATCATGGATCTCACCATATCTAATAAGGTTCGATTTCTCCGTTCGGATACACCATTATGTTGTGGTGTTCCGGGAGAAGTCCACTGAGACAAAATCCCATTTTGCCTTAGATAATCGACAAATTCATGACTAAGATATTCACCGCCCCGGTCAGATCTCAACACCTTGATACTCTTTCCGGTTTGTTTCTCCACTTCACTACGGAATCTCTTGAACATTTCAAAAGATTCGGATTTGTGTTTCATCAAGAACACAAATCCATATCTCGACATATCATCAGTGAATGAGATGAAGTACGAATATCCACCCCTGGCTTGAACTCTCATAGGTCCACATACATCAGTATATATCAGTCCTAGGAGTTCTGTAGCTCTTTCCCCGGTTCCACTAAACGGAGATTTGGTCATCTTACCAGTGAGACAGGACTCGCAAGTTGCATAAGATTCATAATCGAAATGGCCTAAAAGACCATCTTTATGCAACCTGTTTATCCTCTTCTCACCGATATGACCAAGTCTACAATGCCAAAGATACGTCTGTCTTTGACGATCATCTACTTTTCTCTTAAGTCCCGAAACATGCATGTTAATTTGTTATACATTAACATCAGGTAAGATATACAGCCCTTGTTGTAAATAACCATTCACACAAAATTCATCACCATGATAAATAGAGCAAATGTTATTACTAAAAACTGTTCGAAATCCACGTCTATCAAGCATAGAAATAGAAATTATGTTCGAAACAAACTTAGGAACATAATAACAGTCGTCTAACAACAAGGTCTTGCCCGTAGGCATTACAAGGGAAATTGATCCTACGGCTAGAGCAGCAACACTTGCGCCATTTCCAACCTTCAGACTGAACTCTCCCTTCCTGAACCTCCTACTGATCCTCAGTCCCTGCAACATATTGCAGATGTTAAAACTGCTACCGGTATCCAATACCCATCTAGACGAATCAATAGTAGTTAAGGAAATCATGAAAACATTTTCCATGAGATTCTTACCTAGCTTCTTGCCCTTCAGAGACTGCAAGTATTCTTTGCAGTTCCTCTTCCAATGTCTCTTCTTCTTACAGAAGAAGCACTCAGCATCAGCTTGGTCAGATTTGCCCCTTTTTGCCTTGGGTATGGTCACACCACCCTTGGGCCCAAGGAGCTTCTTCTTGGGCTTTTGTTGCCCTTGCCCTTCTTGGAAGAAGAGCCGACCATCATCACGGCACTATGTCCCTTAGACGTCTCAGACACTGACTGACTCTCATAGTCAATCAGTTGGTTCAGCATCTCATGCAGATCCATGTCCATCTTGTTCATGTTAAAGTTAACAATGAACGGAGAGAACGTCTCAGGCAATGACTGCAAGATCAGATCTTGAGATAACTCTTTGCCTAGTGTGCACCCCAGCTTCACAAGCTGTTCAATAAGACTGATCATCTTACGAACATGGGGCCCCACCGGAGAGTGCACAGACAATCTGGACTTGAATAGTGCCTTCGACAACTGATATCTTGCCGTTCGGCTCTGCGCACCATACATCTTCTTAAGATGCTCAATGATAGCAGCAGGCTCCATATCCTCATGCTCGCGCTGGAGTTCTGAACTCATTGAGGCTAAGATGATACACTTGGCAGTGTCAAGGCGATCCCTTTGCTCTGCCCAAGCAATCATGCCATCCACATCGTTATCAGCAGGTTCCTTGATAGGATTCTCGATCGAATCGAGTATCTTCTCCTGCTTGAGGACGATCTTAAGGTTGCGGTACCAATCATCGAAATTTTCCCCAACAAGCTTGGACATCAAGAATGGCACATAGGGAAAGTGAAGACATTTTCGGGAAATCTGTAAGGAAAAATTGCAGCATTTATTAGAACACTTATTTAATCAAATAGATATGGACTTTCATCTAAATGAGTATTTTACTGATTAATACTACAATAGTATTCAGAAATCGTATTTCTTTCAGTAATATTTCCTGAACTAATCATGCATAAGCCCCCTGGTAGTCAGGTCGTTTCTTAAGCATATTAAACAGGTTGGTTTTAATTTGGCTCTATATCACATAGTCACCTGGTAGTCAGGTCGTTCCTATTGATATAGTTGAGTTCATCCTTCAGCTCATGGTTAGATATCAATTAAGTTTATGTCCCCCGGGTAGTCCAGGCGCTTACAAAAACTAATTGATCCCTCCCACTAGACATCTGATGTCGTAGATGTATGAATCGAATTATTGAACTACATGCCTCCTGGTAGTCAGGCCGTACCATGTAAACAAGAACCTATTCAAAACATCTACGATGAAGGAAAAGCCTAACGATAAACAATTTATCGTTTTAGAACTCAATTATTAATTAAAATTCTTAATTTTAATATCATTCTATATCAGATAGTCACCTGGTAGTCACTTAACGGTAACCAATTTATCGTTTAATAAATCAATTATTAATATTTAAAATTAAAATTCATTTAATTTTA
>CM071875.1:2256635-2280362 GCA_036759665.1 Gynandropsis gynandra
GTCGCAGGGGTCCAAGGGTCGCAGAGGAACAAGGGTCGAAGAAGGACAAGGGTCGCAGGGGTCCAAGGGTCGCAGAGGAACAAGGGTCACAGAGGAACAAGGGTCGCAGAGGGACAAAGGTCGCAGGGTCAAACTGGATCGCTGGGTCAAATTGGGTCGTAAAGTCGCAGGGGTATTTTGGGAATATCAACATTTATATGGATACTTTTGAAGTAGAAATATTTTCTTTTTCGGGAAGGGTATTTTTGAAATGTTTTAGTCCTACGAAAGTATTTTTGAAGTTACCCCATTAGATCCCATCGGTGTATCCACTCAAGTAAAGGCATAAGTGCAATAGCCAAAAAAGTATGTCAACTTTTTTCCTTCAAAGAAAATGATAATATGTCTAATACTTCAAAATTTTATATATTGCCAATTAATCATTGATGCTATATTATTAAAAAAAATTTAAAACAATAAGTTGGTGGGGATCATTTATTTATTTTTTATTGATTCCACCACACGCATGTTAAAAAGGAGTCAGTTGCAGCAATCAATAAAAATAAAATTAAATATAAGGCTCGAAGTTGATAACTGTTATTCTTGTATCATTCGCATAAAATAAAATTAGTTTCATTTAAGTTTCATTCGCTCCAAATTTATTTAATTTTGGTCTATTTAAGAATTTATTTCTTTACTTTTAATGAAAATCATTGCTCCCTCTAAGAGGATCCCAAATTTTGATAAAAATTCATGTATAAAATGCCTTAATTATATAATTTTTAAAAACTGTTTAGTTGGTACAATCATTATGTCTATTTTTTTCAGATATGTGAAATATGAACATTTGAATTGGAGATGAAAACACCACAATATTATATTTTATTACAACGAGTATAAATCCTTTAATGTTTTAATTTCTTGTAAAATGGAATGACTAAAGAAAAAGTGACTAGTTCACTTAATTTTCTTTCGTTATAAGTGTATTTGGATGTTCCACTTGACTTTTCAAAAATGTCAATTTTATATGGTTGGATTGAAATCATCTATGCTCGCTACAATTTTACAAACAAAAATATCAGAATGATACATAAATAGTTTTTTAACAAAATGTAAATAATTTATACAAAATAATATTGATCTTTCAATCATAAAAAATTATTCACTTTTTTCACCCTTCAATTTGCTATGTTTTAGTACTGGAGTTTAGGCTTTGCTATTTTTTTTAATTTCAATTCTTTTAAGTCATAAATTTATAGAAAACGAGAGTTTCTAACTTTGTATATTTAAGTCAATTTCTATGCAATTATTTATAAAAATGGTATTGTATTTTTTAGCCAAATATAAAAAAACAATTGCGAAATTTTTTTCCTATAGTTTCTGAAACTAAAAATAAAAATACAATTCTTGCAAAATCAATTTCAAAAACATTTCAAATATTTAAATGTGTCAATTTTTTATAATTTACTTAAAAATGCTTGAAAATAAATGATGGTTTAAGAAAATTGACGAAGGTAATATTATTTTGTGGTACATGTGATAAATGTGAAAGAAAAACATATAATAAAAAAAATGGAGAAGAATCAAACCAAGTTGCCCAAACAACGTTTTGCTTCCACCAATTATATAAAGACTTCACAGAAGAATCTGTAGACTCTCTCTCTCTCTCTCTCTTCTCTTTTATTCTTTTGTTTTTTGTAATAATTTAGAATTAATTATAATTTATAAGCTCTTTTTCTAACAACGAAACACAAACGAAAAGTGTAAGAGAGAGAGAGAGAGAGAGAGAGAGAGAGAGAGAGAGAAATCCATGGCGGCTCGAAGATGTTCTGCGTCGATGTTAACACTTTTATCAATCTCTCTTCTTCTTTGTGTCTTTGTTTTCGTCGCCATAAACCCTAAATTTTTCATCGATTACAGAACTCAAAGGAAATACTTTGCCTCTGATCCTTTGTTACTCCTTAAACATAGCAACATAAGTGCTTTGGTTCAGTCTCCTTCTGCAACTTCCATTGGAGAACAGATCATGTTTCAAGATCCTCAAAGGGTTATTATGTTTTACCTTTTTTTCTTCATGGGATATTTCTGTTTTTGTTCTGAGTTTTTTTTCTTCATGGGATAATTCTTTTTTTTGTTTATGAGTTTTTTTCTTGGTTTCTGAAACAGACAAACACAAGTAGTTTGGTTTCGTCAGCTTCTGCAATTTCTAATGTCAGTTACAACATGTCAGATCATCAGAATCAGAGCAAGATTCCAAACTCTCGAAGGCTTATAAGAGTATGTTCATATTTAATTTCCTAACTTTGATAATTATACACTCAATTTTTCTAATTTACTTTTTAAAATTGGATCATTGTGGAATTAATAATCTTGTTTGAATTATGGAGTAACACGACTAAATAGATAGCAACATCCATTTTTATATGTTTTGTTTCACTAGTTTAATAATTTTCATTTTTTTCATGGAATAATTAAGTTTAATATTTTTGTTCATAAACACATAAATATATATTGGTACGTGTTAATCTAAAATTTTAATTATGTATTCAATTTATTTCGTTTTGAAAATTTACATGAATCATATTTACCCCTTTTATTAAAGATATATTTTGGATGTATTTGATTATTTATATATGTAATTTTACTCCATAATCAAAACTACTAAAGCTTCGTCCATATAACCATAATTTTTAAACATATGTGATTTATTTATACAGATTTTGTGGATTATATTTTATATACATAATGTATGAAGCAGAAAAAGAATAATATAGAGAAAATAGAAGAAGAGTTGGCCAAAGCGAGAGAAACAATAAGGAGAGCAATAATGGCCAAAAAAGAAGAAAGTTTTGTTCCCAAAGGTTCCATTTACAGAAATCCTGTGGCCTTCTATCAGTTAAGTTACAAAATCAAAATCATTATTTTTAAATTATTTATTATTACAATATAAAGAAATACCATGACAAAAATACGTCAGACTTTATAAAGATTTGGATCTTTATGTTAATATTTTAAAATATAATGAAATAATGTAGGTGAGTGTATATTCATACCATTTATTATGAAAGTTAGGGAAACACAGAATAACCTTTTGTAAATCAATTTCAAATAGTAAATAAATAAATATACAATTTGATTATTATACAATCTTAAAGATGATCCTAGTAAAATTACTTATTCTAATAATACCCCTAATCATGTAAGCACGAGCGCATGTGGTTGCTTAATTTCATTATATAATATATAATATGCCTGTCAAAATAACAAGTTTGTCTCCATAAAATGTTGAAAATTGTTAATTAAAAATTATGGATTTAGAAATAAATAAATAAATATAAAACATAATTTAAAAATTAAAATATTTTTTTAAAATTATATATAGGTATATGTGAATTTATATGTTGATAAATATAAATAATAAATATGACATTAACATTCTATTTCAAAATTTGATCTTTAAATATATATATACCATGAATAATAATTTAATATCAAAATATTAAATCACGATAACAAACTATTATGCCGTAATAAATAATTTTAGAACTTAACATCACAACAAAATTAGATCAAAATAAACATATATTTTAATATATATGAAACAGTAACATATAACAATTGATTTTTTTAATGTGGTCTAAAAACTATGAAAACACTAATGTACAAAAGATTTCTTGACATTATACTTGCTAATAATCGTGTAGTCTTTGCATATTGGTAAAGCAGATCTACAGAAGCAAAAATTAGTATAAAACTGAAAAATATAAAATTTTTCATTTCTTTATAGGTAAATAATTAAACAGTGGTATCATATATTTGTTTTATTTTCTCAAAATATCATTGCTTTAAATAAAACTAAAAATTCACGAGATGGGATTTTTATTATTTGTTCATTTAGTTTTATATCATATACCAATCTTATCATCCTATTATTTAAAAGTTGGTTTCGGATGCTTCTCGATTAATTTGTTATTGTTTTTATAAAACTATAGTGTCGTCATATATATCTATATATTCCTTGTCTCCCTCTTAATTTTGTACACGTTGTCGTATATATATTGTCAGCTGTGGTAACAAATACCAAAAAAGTCCAAAAATTATTAAATATTTTCATTTTAACAATTTTTAATTATTGTAATTATAATAAATTTAATGGAATACATTATTCTATTTTATTAAAAAAACGGTATTATATTAATACGTACAAATATACGTTCTAACGTGAGAGAAGAGAATATCACATAAAATTAAATTTCATAGATTTATGTTATAATAAATTTTAATTAATTTATACTTTTCAATGGTTAAAGATTTTAGAGATTTATATATATATATATATCATGATTTGAAATCAAAATTTGTATCACATTTTTTTTAATTGGTAATCCAAATCAATGGACAAAATGTCTAATCGCATTTTGTCCATAGCTAAACGTCCACATTGCTATTGTTATGTCCCTTTCCAAAAATTAAATAATTACAGTTTTATGGTTAGTGGACTTATAATTTATTAAAATAGTAAGAGTTTAAGTGGACGAGGCAAAAGATTTCATGATTAATTTTGGTTAAAATGTAAAATATATAATATAAAAAAGTTTCCTTCTTACTATTATTAAAATATTAAAGTTAGGAAGGTGAAATAATTGATCATAAGCTTTAGATAGATATTAGATTGTTGAAATAATAAAGTTATTTGCCTCTCTCTTTATAATTAACAAATAATTTCTAAACTTTCATAAACCTTTTGCTTAATAGTTCAAGGTTGTCTGAAGACATCATCCTAATGGAACATGTTTATGTATATAAAGTGTATCCCAAAGGGAGTAGTAAATTGACCATTTTGTCCTCGAATTCTGTCAAAAACTACGACAGGAGCCACAACGAGATGGTGAAACGCTTCAAAGTGTGGACATACACGGAAGGAGAGCCACCACTATTTCATGATGGACCGGTGAATGACATATACGGTATAGAGGGTCAATTCATTGATGAATTCTCTTGTGATGGCCCGAGAAAAAGCCCTTTCCGAGCTCATCACCCTGACGAAGCACACGTATTTTTCATACCCTTTAGTGTGGCTAAGGTGATCCACTTTGTTTACAAACCTATCACCTCGGTTGAAGGCTTCTCTCGCACCCGTCTCCATCACATTATTGAGGATTACATCAGCATCATCGCTACCAAATATCCTTATTGGAACAAGAGTCGCGGAGGAGATCATTTCATGATCTCGTGCCACGATTGGGTAAGTTTTTCTTTTTTTTTTATTCCCGTATCATTGGAGAAGATGAAAAGTAAGGATATTTCGATCGAACAGCACAGAGTTTGAGTCTTAGACTAAATTATGTTATATTTTACTACATCGATTATTAAAAAATTATAGATTTTTATATATACTATTTGAAAAAATTAAATCTTTTAATTAAATTAGGTTTATATAAAAAACAAGAGTTTGCTTTTCGATATAAGAAAAACTTACATAGTCTCCAACATTCCTCCAAAACTTAGCATATTTGTCTTCTAGAATTTTAATATAATCAATACATTTGATACTTCTAGGAGAACGCTAGATACCATTACAAATCAATTTTGTGTATCTTCTGTTACTTCTACATCTAAGAGATAATATTCTCTCCATGTATATAGGCACCAGACATCTCAGATGGAAACCCTAAGTTGTTCGAGAAATTCATCAGAGGATTATGCAATGCAAATACTTCAGAAGGATTTCGACCAAATATAGATATATCTATCCCGGAGATCTACCTCCCTAAAGGCAAGTTAGGTCCATCATTTCTCGGCCGGTCACCAAAACTCAGGCCAATTTTGGCCTTTTTCGCTGGACGATCCCATGGAGATATCCGAAAAATCTTATTCAAGCATTGGAAGAACAAAGACAATGATGTACAAGTCTATGAAAGTCTACCTCCGGACAAAGATTACACTAAGATGATGGGTGAGAGCATGTTTTGTCTTTGTCCAAGTGGTTGGGAAGTAGCAAGTCCAAGAGAGGTCGAGGCGATTTACGCTGGTTGCGTACCCGTGATCATATCCGAGAACTACTCGTTACCGTTCCAAGACGTGCTTAATTGGAATTCGTTCTCGATTCAAATCCCCGTTTCAAAGATAAGTGAGATTAAGACGATCCTACAAAGTGTTTCCACTAGAAGGTACTTACAAATGTACATGAGAGTGTTGCAAGTGAAGAGGCATTTTGTGTTGAACCGTCCGGCCAAGCCGTACGATGTGATGCATATGATGCTTCACTCTGTTTGGTTAAGACGACTTAATCTAAGGCTTATGCCATGATTGATTATTTATTTTATGTTTTGTAATGATTTCTTGTTGTAATTATTTATTTTTGTTATCAATTTTTTTTATTTCTGTAATTACTAATAAAAGTAAAAGACTTGTTGATAATACATACATTGTTATGGAGATATCTTAAGTTGATTATCTGTAAGCGAATCATGCATGGGATATTATGTCTTAGAAATAGTTTAAATGGCAAAGGATGACGGTTTGCCATATTAGTCGTCTTACAAATACACGGACTATTTCATGTTATATGTTATTTATTTCCATTCTTTTTGTTTTTGTCAAGATTGTGGTTGTTATTGAAATTTTGTATGAAATTCAATTGAAAACAAAGATCAAAAACACTTATCTTTTACCACTACGCAAAGAAAATTGCTTTGTTCATATTATAAATGTCTAGTTATAAATATTTCTCACCCAAATACTTTTAAACTCATTCGAAATACACCTCACCTATCTGAGTTAAATTCGAGTATCACACAAATTTGTTGTTGCCTCTTGCTCCTTTTATATGCTCGCTTAAACTAAATTTTACAACAGACTTCTATTTCTAAGTTGTTGTAGTCTTCATTCTTTATAGAGATATTCATATTGTTTGAAGTTTGTTGTTAAGTTGATCAATTCTAAGAGTTTGTTGTTGACTTGTTCAAATGTTTGTTGTGTCCATATGTTTAGCATTTTGTTGTTGACCTCTTAGTTTCTTGAAGTTATATTACAATTAATTTACCTAATCTTGAAATACTTTTGTATACTCTTATGTCCTAACTAAAATGAAAACTCCCTTGTATCTTTTTCATTGTATTTATCACAAATATATACATTGTGACATTTCCGTCGGTAATTACATTTTCCAACAGATTTCTGGTCGTTGAAAAACGATCGTTGAATAAATACATCCGTTGCGATTTGCAATGGCATGTCAACGGATTAGCAAAATTTTTTACAAAATTAAAAAATGGATTCGATACATTTCATCTAAAACGACATTGTCGTTTTCATCCTCGTACTCGTCAATACCTCGTGAAAGGGTTGCATCGGAGTCAATGATCGGTTCTTGTCTCATTGCCCCCATTAGTGGTGGCGGCTGATACGTTCGATTGGTCATCAACTCGATGATACTCTCCATATGATGGATCTTCCCTGTTTCTTCAAGTGTAGATTGCATTGCTCAAAGATTATCTTGCGTTGCTCGTAGAGTAGTCTCGAGTTGCTAGATGTGTCTTTCTTGCGTAAAATTCTCTTGCACTATGGGGTACCGTCGTGGCGTCCTCGATGATATCTTTTTGTAGAGCACCTAGACCGTATATACGCCCTTTATATGGTCTAACAGACTTGAATATAAAACAAATTAAAGTTACTATATATCGATTTCAAATATTTTATATAATAAAATTTCTTTTATAATAATAATTTTATATACCTCTAAATAAATTTTGTCCTTTTGTAAAGAACTAAGTTTTTCGAGAGTTGAACCGATCGCTTGTGATTATTGTATGATCTTCTCCGTTACAGTTTTCATCGTCCACTTTGTTAAGAAGAAAGGCCGTGTCCCGCTCTTCTCCGCATCTCGAGCCGTGTCCCGCTCCTCTCCATGTCTCGCTCCTCTCCGCGTCCCGAGACGCATCCCGCTCTTCTCCGCGTCTCGAGCCGTATCCCGAGCCACATCGTGCTCCTCTTTTTGTCCTGGTCAACGGATTAGCAAAATTTTTTACAAAATTAAAAAATGGATTCGATACATTTCATCTAAAACGACATTGTCGTTTTCATCCTCGTACTCGTCAATACCTCGTGAAAGGGTTGCATCGGAGTCAATGATCGGTTCTTGTCTCATTGCCCCCATTAGTGGTGGCGGCTGATACGTTCGATTGGTCATCAACTCGATGATACTCTCCATATGATGGATCTTCCCTGTTTCTTCAAGTGTAGATTGCATTGCTCAAAGATTATCTTGCGTTGCTCGTAGAGTAGTCTCGAGTTGCTAGATGTGTCTTTCTTGCGTAAAATTCTCTTGCACTATGGGGTACCGTCGTGGCGTCCTCGATGATATCTTTTTGTAGAGCACCTAGACCGTATATACGCCCTTTATATGGTCTAACAGACTTGAATATAAAACAAATTAAAGTTACTATATATCGATTTCAAATATTTTATATAATAAAATTTCTTTTATAATAATAATTTTATATACCTCTAAATAAATTTTGTCCTTTTGTAAAGAACTAAGTTTTTCGAGAGTTGAACCGATCGCTTGTGATTATTGTATGATCTTCTCCGTTACAGTTTTCATCGTCCACTTTGTTAAGAAGAAAGGCCGTGTCCCGCTCTTCTCCGCATCTCGAGCCGTGTCCCGCTCCTCTCCATGTCTCGCTCCTCTCCGCGTCCCGAGACGCATCCCGCTCTTCTCCGCGTCTCGAGCCGTATCCCGAGCCACATCGTGCTCCTCTTTGTGTCCTGGGCCGTGTCCAGCTCTTCTCTGCATCCCGAGCCACGTCCCGCATCCCGTGTCCCGCATCCTGCGACCTGGTCAAGCCTATTTGTGACCTTTGCGGTCTCCTATGCCTTGTTAACCGCTCCAACTCATGCATGTTACATCTAAACTTGTGCTTTGCATGTGTACTTGTATTTTCCTTGTTTTCACCCTTTTTACTTGTATAAATAGGTACCCTTATTTCTAATGAAATACATAAGAGAATACTTATTCTTATTCTCTCTAATTCTCTCGATCTTTCGCTCGCTCTTAGTCTTTATATCTTACTTCCGCTGATTCATATTTATTCTACAAATTCTACATGGTATCAGAGCGGTGATCGAATCTCTAAAAATGTTTTGATCGATTTTGTTTCTTTTAAAATCTATTCTCTTTCAAAAGTTGTTTTCTCTTTGTTTTTGTCTCCTTTTAGTTGTCCAGATCTCTTGTCATGGACTCGACCAAAAGCATCTCAATCTCGTTCAATGGAAACAATTATTCCATTTGAACGAAGATTGCTAAGGCCAATCTTGGCATGCAAGGTCTTGGGGGTTTTGTGATGGGATCAGATGTGAAACCGGTAGATTCAAGTGCTGGATCAGAAAACGGGAACAAAATAAACTCACTGCCTTGGTTGTTTTACAAAATTCCCTCGAATCTCATATACTTCGTACATATGGGCACATAGAGTCTCCTAAGGAGCTTTGGGACGAGCTGAAACAAGTTTTTGGCAATGAATCTAATTTTAGCCGTGTGTATGAAGTAAAGAAATACCTTAATAATCTAAGGCAAAAGGGAAAGCTTTTTAGCTAGGCTTTGGGTGATTTTAAGGAATTATGGTCTGAACTTGATTCTCTAAGGCCTCATACTGTGGATCTTATGGAATTGCTTTAAGAGCGAACCAGGATCAGGTCTTTTATCTTTTATTCTCCCTTGACGACAAATACAACGACCTTATTCATCACATACTTCGCCAAAACGAGTTTCCCTTGTTTAACAAAGTTTGTAAGATGATTAAAAGGGAGGAAACAGGAAATCGTCTCTTTAAAGAAATGATCGAGGATGCTAATATCTCTAAAAGCACCTCTGGGCAAGCTATTTTTATCAAGCCTTTCAAAAAGTAGTTCTCTTGTGAGCATTATGATGTGGGAAATATCAGAGTTTTATATTTCCTAGACCACTCTACCGCAAGTATACGGTTCGTGTAGTACCAGGGTCGAACTCTGGGGACTAATGCAGTCTATTCTAAGAAAATGACTAAACTAAGACGGGTCGAGTAGATGGTGGTGTGATATTAATTTCTAAGACTCTAAGATAAATGGTGACAGCGATGGATAGATACGAAAGACTTGACAATTAAGAACACTACGGGTTTCGGGATACCGGGAATTGCAAGTATGTAACAACAAAGGATCATAAACCTATCAAACTATCTTGACAACGAGGAATTCATGCTGTAAAATAAGGAATGATTAAACCGAACCTAAACCTCCTAACCATAATTATGTGTAATCCTACCTTCCAATCCTACCTTCCATTAGCGATTAACTCGTAACTACGGTAGTGTTAAGCGCGCAATCCTAATTCCTCAGTCGATTAACCGACCGGTCATATTCTCATTAATCAAACTTAATCTACAATCAACTATTCCAGATTCATAATTTAACCTTCTAGCTAAACATGAATTCCTAGGTTACTGAGCGGGCAGCACTAGTATGAAACATTTACGATGTTGATTGTACAACCGAATATCAAGAAAAGTTCGATAAATCTAAGCATTAATGCATAATCCAAACATCCATTACAAATCCGATATCCCTAGCCCGTAGTTGGAAATCTACTCACTCATGGATTCTACTTTCAAACAAGAGAAAACAACCCTAGACATGATAAAAACTAGGAAATATAATTCCTCGATGTTCCCTATCTTGTTACCGACGTCCAGATTGATGTTTCTCCCCTTCTCCAGCTTCTCATGAGTCGTTTCTAATGAATTTCTGGCCTTTCCTTGCCCTAGTCGTCGCCCTCCGGTCTCTGGAACTGATTCCTCCTTCTCTTTTGCTCGTTCAAACACTTAAAACAGGTTGTTGCAAGAAAGGCAGCCCGCACGGGCACATGTTTCACCCGGTCGTGCATACTTCAGCCCGAGCGTGTAGAGACTCCAGCCCTAGCGGGCAATGTTACCCGACCGCGTGCTCCTCATGCCCGAGTCGTGTTTCATCTTCAGGTCCTTGCGGTCCAATGTGCAGCCCGAGCGGCCTCCTTACAAAACCCGAGCGGGCTTAGCTACCCGATCATGTTCTCTTCGTGCCCGGGTCGTGTGAAGTTTTCTGTAATTTTTCTGCGTAACTTTTGCCCAAGCGGGCCCCTTCCATGCCTGAGCGGGTAATTTTCATTTGTGCCCTTGCCCCTTTCGCTCGATGCTCGGGTGTTCCATTTGGTTCCGTGACCTCAATTTTGCTCCAAGTGATTTGTAGCTTCCAATATGTGCGGTTGAATCCAATAATTTGCATTCTAAAGCTCGGTTAGGCTCTATCGCCTTAAAACCTGAGAATCAACAAAAAGGGCGTAAATAGAAAACAGTCGTGTCGAATTTGTAACTCGTGCTATATAATCTATGCGAAAATGATGCAAATGTCTAGCCTAAAACTGATACACACTACGTGTTATCAAACTTTCCCAGACCTGAACCTTTGTTTGTCCTAAAAGAAACTAGGCCAAGCATAAGAAGAGTTCGAAAACAATGGATACTAGCACGAAAAATTTGAAGGATTAGTCATTATGCAAATCAACGCGTCACATGATGTAAGCCTAAGCGTACCGGGTTCAGACTTATATCAACCGAAAGTCACGAGCCATGCAATCCTACCAATAATCTAAGTCTATTTCACACCCCTAGACAACGTCCAAGCGATCTCCATACCTATTCCCCTAAGCTTGAGATATTATTAGACTCCTATTCTCGTTCATATTTTTTTTCAAGAATACGCCTCAACTCTAACCCTTAGGATGTAGAACAACGCCTCAACCCACCACTTAGACCCGAACCATCGATCTCGATGTACTGATGTCAATGTAAACCTGAAATAGTTAGAAACGTTTCCAAGATGACAGCGGAGTATAAGCGTGTGGAATCTAACAACTCATGAACGATAGAATATATCAAACAAGCAAGGGATAAACGGTATACACGGAGATATTGATACTTGGTACTGAAACCTAGGAGGTGAATGCAACTATAGATCATGGTTTCAAGCACAACTACTCGACTAATTGGTATCCAAAAGACTTCTGAGCAAACCTAGACTATTGTTCACGATTCGACAAAGTCGTAAATAATGACTAAAACTCGAAAATTCGTACTAGGTATCCATATGCTTATTCCTAATCTTAATCCTAATCGGAAATATGTCACTCAAAGAAATCATATCACTCAAAAGAGTACCCCCAGACCTGAACGGAACACAGTCCCGGTGTTCGAAATCTATGTGAGGTACCCGCATGCCATAACTCGAGAGAAGATATATAAAATAAAAATACGAATGTGTACACCTGGTGTATTTTGCTTTCTCGAGTTTGTGATACATTCGGATGTTATACTCTCTTACTCTATTGCGGGTGTTATCGTGAAGAACCTGTGATAAGAATCATGCAACGCAAAATAGAGAAGAAAGTAATACATCAATATGTCCGATAGAGCGTACATAACTGTGAAACGAAAAAGAAATAAAATAAAGAAAATAGGTCCATAGAGCAAGAAAAAAAATGGAAAAAGGAAAAAGAAAATGGAAAAGGAAAGTAGTGGCCCAATCCTCTTCCTCTCCACCACGGGTGGTCGGAGGGTCTGCTATCTCCGCGGATGTCCCTTCCCCAGGTGGGAAGTAGAAGGACTGCAGCTCGTATGGGATATGTGGGCGGTAGGGAATGGCGCCAGTGTGGTAGTCCTGTGGAATCAGCACGTACGGCTCCGAATAATGCTGCATGCTCAGCTGCTAAAATCGGCGAACGGACTCCGTGATGTAGTATGTGTGCTGGATGGACTGCTCCTGGAATTGCTGTTGCTCCGCATATCTCATCACCTCAATGTCGTACCTCTCCGTCTCGAGGTCGTATCGCTGCTCTGCCATGAAGGACTGATATCTGCTCTCCTCCGCAACATACTTGAGAACATCATAAACACCTTCCATAGAAGGGAAGTCAGAGCGGTGTCCACGGTAGTCGGGGTGGGTATGAGAATGAGGGGCGCGTCAACTGCACTGTCGAGACATCGATGGTCCTGGTGCAGGTGCTGGAGCTAGATCTGCCTCATCTAGTCTCGGACCAGGGTGTCCGATGGCGAGATCGATCCTAAAGCGTATGCCCTCCTCGTCTAATCCGGGCATCTGAATCTCGTCGAGGTCGACCTCCAAAGTTCGACCTTGCTCATCCTCGTAGCTCCAAATGACTCTATGGCGATCGATAGATATTGCCTGTCGGTTGCGAAGGTTCTGGAGGTTCAGCTCGGGCTCCTCATCAATCTTGTCCTCCGTCAGGATGCCAAGGTTGATACCAACTCTCCGCACTATCATCGTAACTATTCCACCTTAAATGATCTTCGTTTCCGTGTTGTATTTCTCGTTGGCAATATCGTGAAAATGTTGCATAACAGTGATGCCAAGTCTACATCGAGTATGTCCCATTTAGCGCCATCGACGTCAATGTGTACCGCACGCCTTAGGTACGCCAGCTCCGTGTGGTTCACTCCACCTTGTGCTCCTTTGGCTAGGATTGAGGAGACTAAGAAATAATGGAAGTACCTGAGGGCATGATGACGTATATGGTTGGCCTTGGACTTCGTTGAATAATCACCATACGCTATCCGATTCCAGAACTGCGCTTGACGATTCTTGTTATGCTCGGGCAGTCTGGTGAAGACGCGGTGCGGGACGTCTAGCACGATAGCGAACTACCGCGCGCTGAGTCGATAGTTCTATCCCAGCAGACAGAGCTCCATAAATGCCTTGTCTCGATTTCCTAACTCGGGGAAGAAGGCTGTGTATGACGCAAAGAACTCCGCAGTGAGGTTGCGGTACGTGTACTCCCGTGCCTCCCGCAATCCACTCCACCCTAATGTGTTGAAGATGGTATCGATGTGCTCCTTGATGTGGAGAGCACTCATGGCTTATGCAGATAGGAAACAGGACGGCTGAATGCGCGACAACGGCTCATTGAACCTAGTCTTCTAACCAGAAAAAAGGTTGTTGTCTGGTAGTTGTATTGTTGATGGGATGTCGTCATGGGCGTGTACAAGGTTAACTCCGTGATAGCATCCGACTTTGTTTGCCATCCGTGTTCCAGGTCGTAGGCGTCTGCTCGTCGTTTCTTTTAACTTTGGAAGAACTTTGGAGCCATCTGCGAAACAATCAAAGAAGAAAAATGACATTTAGTCACTGTTTGCAGGAAGCCGGCGCGGGTAGAGACTGTAACATGCTCGGGCTGCATTTCTGGAACAAAATCACCATGAGTCCAGAGATTTTCGCTCGACTCGGGTCTAGTCACTGCCCGATCGGGCTTGAAACCAGGTTACCCGACCGGGTCCTAACCCGATCGGGTTAGGGTTACGTGAACTCGCCCGATTGGGCGGCTTGGAAAATGACCTAGCCCGCACGGGTTGTTTTTGTCAGCCCGACCGGGCTGTGCTGCAAATCTGAAAAAAAATCACGAGGGAAAACGCACAACAATAGTTCTGAAGGCCACTAAAATCTTAAATCCTAAAAAAATTGTCCATGTCTTAAAGAGAGTTCGAGAGTAGAAATAAAATGAAAATGAAAAAAACAAAGGATATGGAGCTCGGGTTGCCTCCCGAGAAGCGCTTGTTTACGGTCTTTAGCTTGACCGTAACGCTTTCAGACGTGTGTGATGTCGGAAAGAGGAGGTACGCCTCTTTCGTCTTCTACTTGATCAACATAGCATGGCTTGAACCTTTGAGCGTATTTCACTAGCGAATCTCCATTTTTCTCGTCCAATCCTACGACTCCATGGTATCTCCGTCGGACTTGATTTTGCTTGAGTGTTTCCTCGTGTTCCAGGCGGGATAAGTGTGCATGCGGGCCATCGAAGGTATGGGAGATGGGGTGTATGGCCGAAGAACCATAGCCCGTGTTGAAATCTTAGTTAACCCTTGCGGATTCCTGTTCATATGGTATGCCCGATCGGGCTCGTGCTTCGCCCCGCTCGGGCTACAAAATGTGTCTTTTACCCCCGAGAGGTGTGCCCGAGTCGGGGCGTGTGATCGCCGGGGCGGATTCTTGTCTATGAGGTCAGCCCGATCGGGCTCGTCAACCAACTCGCTCGGGTTACGCATTGCTCCATTTATCCCCGAGAGTACTACCCGAGTCGGGCTATGAGGTCGCCCGGGCGGGTCGTGCGATTCAGGTGCAGCCCACGCGGGTTGAGGTATGGGCACACGCGGGCTAATTCTCATATGAGGGGTATTTAAGTTCTCCCCGAGTTGTGTGCATGCATCGACGTCTTGGGGTGACTGAAATAGGCTCCCGGTGCATTCAGACAGTGGTATCTCTACGGGATGGATGTCGTGATGTTCTCGTTGAACTTTCTCTGTTGATGTATCCATCGTGTTAATGTGCATTAGGGGTTCAGTCATATGTGGCTTCTTAAGTGCATCGTCGAGCTTGAACTCAATAGACTCGTCTCCAAACTTCATGACCAGTCTGCCTTCAGCGCAATAAATGACCATTTTCGTCTTGTTGAGGAATAGTCTTCCCAAAATGACGGGGATCTTCGGATTTATCTCCATATCCACAACTACAAAGTCCGTGGCGAACCAGAATTCTCCAACTTGTACAGCAACATTCGTCAATATGCCTACGGGACTCCGTACGGATCGATCGGCCAAGGTGATCATCATGTGTGTTGGCTGTAGATCTCCTACTCGATTAAGCTTTTCAACAAGAGACAATGGTAACAAGCTTATACTCGCTCCGATATCGATTAGTGCATGCTCAATTTCGTAATCGTAGATCTTACAAGGAATGACAAAGTTACCTGGATCGGGCATCTTCTTAGCCAAGGTGGGTGGTTGTATGAGCGAGTTTGTGACCATCACTACCTCATTGTCTACGGTTCTCTTCCTCATTATAATGTCCTTGAGGAATTTGGCATAGGATGGGATCTTCATGAGCGCGTCATAGAATGGGATGGTGAGTTGCTGCTTCCTTAGGAGTTCCACAAATTGGGCGAATTGAGCATCGTCGTTCTGATTCCTTTAACGCTGCGGGAAAGGTAGGGGTGGTGCCCTCAGGGCAGGTGCTACGTAAGGAAACTCCCTTTCTTCTTCCTCTTCGGTCTTCTTATCTTCCACGCCTTGAGTGATGGGTTGTTCAATTGTATTGCTCAAAGGCTCTCCTATTGCAGCTGTGGAAGGCATGGGTTGCTCCACCGTATTTCCGCTCCTTAGAAAAATGGCGTTGACTTGCTCCCGGGGGTTCGTCTCGGGTTTCCCGGGGAGCTGTCGGCTAGACCCTTGGGTTAGCTGTGCCACTTGCGTTTCCAGGAGATTTAAGTGTGTCTGGAAACCGTGAATTCTCTTCTTCATGTCATCTTGTTCAGCCCTAATTCCTCCAAACGCACTTTTCTATTCTTGATACATCAATTGGAGCATAGAGAGAATTTCGGAGTCACCTGAAGGTTGTGCACGAGGCTGATAACCATAGTCTTGGTTATTCCCTCTCGGCTGGAAACCTTGGTTTTGGTTTCTTGCCATCATTCGATGTTGAAAATCCTGTGGGTTTGCTACATTACTCGTATTGCCATAAGAGAGGTTGGGATGGCTCTTGATGTAGTTTTGCTTGTAGGCTCGATTGCTGACGTAATTTACTTCCTTGATTCCTTGACCTACGTATGCATCTTGTCGATCGACATGAAGGCATGCCATCATCCTGTATATCTCCCTAACTTGATGTTTCAAATCTGTTAAGTCCAGGTTGGCGATGCCTAATTCATTTACTGCCGCCTTGGATGAGTAATCACGGTTGTAGTATCCGACCTTCTTGCCTCCCTCCCTTGCCATGCTCTCGATCAAATTCTCGAGTTGTTGAAAAGTGAGGTTGCTGAGGGAACCACCACCCGCTGCTACGATCATGAAGCGTGTGGTCTCTTGGAGACCTTGTATGAAGCTCGTGATAAGGTACTTCTTATCCATTCCATGATGTGGACATATTCGTTGATAGTTCTTGAAGCGCTCCCATGCACCGTGTAGAGTCTCGCCTCTTTCTTGCAGGAAAGAATTTATTCGATTCTTGGCTAGTAGCGTCCTGTGGTCCGGAAAGAAATGCTGCATGAATCGCTGCTCTAGGTCATTCCACGAAGTAATCGAGGTAGTAGGCAAGTTGAACAACCAATGCTGCGCTGCATCCTTGAGCGAGAATGAGAATGCGGATAAGTATAGATCCTCCCGTGTGACCCCCGTGCCAACTTTTATGGTGCTGCAGAGCATCTTGAAGTCCGTGATGTGTGAATTCGGATCCTCATTCTCCATTCCTCTTAAAGCAGAGTTGTTGAGCATTTGGATGAAGACGGGTTGTAGCTCAACCTGGTTCTCTATGGGGCGGGCCATGCACGAAAGCAACTGAGTGTGCTTTGGAGCGGTGTAGGCTCCGTAAGTTTCATCAACAACAGCAATTTCGGGGTTATTGGCATGACCTTTTCCGCTGTTTGCGCTGTTGATTTCGTTGTTGGTTCCTTCCTCTTCGGAAGCGTATGTCTCTTGACCGCTCTCTTTATCTACTTTAGATTCAGAATCTGCAAGTCTAACTCTCCTCTTTTTGCACAAGCTTCGTAGTGTTCTCTCAACCTCGGGATCGTATATGAGTAGCTTTTGTGTGGAGCTTCTCATACAATGGTGCCTGCACAACAATAAACGAACAACCAAAGTGCAGATCTGAAGTAGATAAAATAGACTCGTTAAAAGAAAAAGAAAAGAAAATGCTGAAAAATGACTAAGACTCCGGAAAGGACTGAATCTTAATCTAGTTAATTCCTAATCTAGGTCGTAATTAGTCCCCGACAACGGCGCCAAAAACTTGATGTGGGAAATATCAGAGTTTTATATTTTCTAGACCACTTTACCGCAAGTATACGGTTCGTGTAGTACCAGGGTCGAACTCTGGAGACTAATGCAACCTATTCTAAGAATATGACTAAACTAAGACGGGTTGAGTAGATGGTGGTGTGATATGAATTTCTAAGACTCTAAGATAAATGGTGACAGTGATGGATAGATGCGGAAGACTTGACAATTAAGAACACCACGGGTTTCGGGATACCGGGAATTGCAAGGATGTAACAACAAAGGATCATAAACCTATCAAACTATCTTGACAACGGAGAATATATGCTCTAAAATAAGGAATGATTCTGCCGAACCTAAACCTCCTTACCATAATTACGTGCAATCCTACCTTCCAGTAGCGATAACTCGTAACTACGGTAGCGTTAAACGCGCAATCCTAATTCCTAAGTCGATTAACCGATCGGTCAGATTCTCATTAATCAAACTTAATCTACAATCACCTATTCCAGATTCATAATTTAACTTTCCAGTTAAACATGAATTCATAGGTTCTGAGCTGGCAGCACTAATATGAAACGTTTACGATGTTGATTGTACAACCGAATATCAAGAAAAGTTCGATAAATATAAGCATTAATGCATAATCCAAACATCCATTACAAATCCGATATCCCTAGCCCATAGTTGGAAATCTACTCACTCATGGGTTCTACTTTCAAACAAGAGAAAACAATCCTAGACATGATAAAAACTAGGAAATACGATTCCTCGATCTTCCCTATCTTGTTACCGACATCCGGATTGATGTTTCTCCCCTTCTTCAGCTTCTCCTAAGTCTTTCCTGATGAATTTTCGGCCTTTCCTTGCCCTAGTCGTCGCCCTCCGGTCTCTAGAACTGATTCCTCCTTCTCTTTTGCTCGTTCAAACACTTAAAACAGGTTGTTGCAAGAAATGCGGTCCGCGCGGGTACATGTTTCACCCGGTCGTGCATACTTCAGCCTGAGCGTGTAGAGACTCCAGCCCGAGCGGGCAATGTTACCCGACCGTGTGCTCCTCATGCCCCAGTCGTGTTTCATCTTCGGGTCCTTGCGGTCCAATGTGCCGCCCGAGTGGGCTCCTTACATAACCCGAGCGGGCTTAGCTACCCGTGTTCTCTTCGTGTCCGGGTCGTGTGAAGTTTTCTGTAATTTTTCTGCGTAACTTTTGCCTGAGCGGGCACCTTCCATGCCCGAGCGGATCATTTTCATTCCGTGCCCTTGCTCCTTTCGCTCGATGCTTGGGTGTTCCATTTGGTTTTGTGGCATGAATTTTGCTCCGAGTGATTTGTAGCGTCCAATATGTGCGGTTGAATCCAAGAATTTGCATTCTAAACCTCGGTTAGACCTTGTCGCCTTAAAACCTGAAAATCAACAAAAAGGACGTATATAAAGAACCTTTGTGTCGGATTTGTAACTCGTGCTATTTAATCTATGCGAAAATGATGCAAATGTCTAGTCTAAAACTGATACACACTACGTGTTATCACATTGCAAAAAGAAAGGTCATACAAAGGATCATTGTTGGATCCTTCACCCCCATTTGAAAAAAAAAGTTGTGATGGCCAGGGTAATGATAATATGGCCTCTGAGTCCGAGTTTGTCACTAAGGCAGACCTCGAGGAGTTTTTCTAAATTATTAAGTCAGGAAATCAAACAAACAAAGTAGATAAAGTGGGAGGTAATGTTACCTCTACTCTCTCTGTTTTTCGAAACCATATTATAATATATTGTAGAGCTAAAAATCAAAAGATAAAAAATAATAACTTGCTTAAAGATATAAAACCTCATAGAGGCTCTGTTTCTATTGTGAATGGGGAGAGTGTTCCAATTAAAGGAACAGGGAAGCTTAAGCTTCTCGATCATGATAGAATGGCTCTCTTTGTTCCAAAGTTTTCTAATAATCTTATTTATGTCCAAAATCTTATAAAAGACCGTAATTGTTGTGTTTGTTTCGATTCTAACTCATTTTGGATGCAAGATATTAAAAGCAAACAAGTATTGGTAAAGGAAAGCTCCTCAATGGTCTTTATGTTCTTGAGTCTATGTATTGTGATTCTGAATCCGTGTTTCTATCAAATTCAAATATTGATAAAGTTTTTATATGGCATGCGAGACTTGGACACCCTCATAGCAAATTTCTATGTATCATTTTTCCTGATCTTACAGATAAACATGAAGCATGTGAAACTTACATCTTAGGAAAGCACGTAAAACAAGTTTTTCCAAACTCTGTTTCGATTTATAAAAACTGTTTTGAACTAATCCATTCTGATGTTTGGACAGCTCCATGTGTTTTTCGTGATCAAAAGAAATATTTTGTAACCTTCATCGATGAAAAATCAAAGTTTACATGGCTTTATACTCTTTCGTCTAAGAGTTGTGTTTATGATGTGTTTCTAAAGTTTCATAAGCATGTTTAACTCAATATGATGCTAAAATAAAATGTCTAAGGACTGAGAATGGTGGAGAGTATATTAGTCTTCAGTTTTACAGGTACCTTGAAGAACAAGGTATTACACACCAAACCTCGTGTACCTATACTCCACAACAAAACAGAGTGGCCAAGAGGAAGAACGGGCACCTAATGGAAGTCTCGAGAACTATCATGTTCGATCGAGATGTTCCTAAAAGGTTTTGGTCCGATGCAGTCATGACCGCATGTCACATCATTCATATAATTCCTATAAAGGTTCTGAAGGATAAATCACCTTATGAGGTATTAAACTCTACAGATATTGAGTATTTTAGAACTTTCGGTTGTGTGTGTTCTGTTCTTGTTCTTGACTCACAGCGAAACAAGTTGGAACCAAGGAGCACTAAAGCCATGTTCATCGGATACTCAATAAATCAAAAAGGCTACAAGTGTTTTGATCCAAAATCTCAACATATAATAGTGTCTCGAGATGTTATGTTTCTCGAAGACAAGAGCTTTCATGATAAAATCAGCTGGGAAGAGATTAAAGGAATCTCGGAACCAAATGATATAGGTTTGACCCTTAGAAACTTAGTAAATTAAATTTCGAAAACTAACAATGAAACATGTCCTCTGCCAAGTGTACCTGAACGTCATGAAGACCAAAATGATAAAAAATATCAGAAAATGAAGAACAAGAAATCCATGATGTATATTCTGAGCAAAATCACGAGGAGGAAACTCGATCCTCAAATCATGAGAATGAAGATCAAAGCCATGATCATAACCAAAATGAGGATCAGGAAATCAATAAAGTTGAAGGAAGGATTCTAAATGAGATAGTGCATCGGAGAAGCACTAGAATAAGTCGACTAACCTCGGAATAGATTCACAATCCTATTCAATGGCATGGCAACCAAACATCCTATTTCAATGGCGTGGAAACCGAACATCCTATTCAAAATTTTATCTCTTTGGAATTTATCTCTACTGATCATAAAACTTTTCTTAGTAAAATTTACAAGGATATCGAGCCAGAAACCTATAGAGAAGCCGAAGGGAAGCCAGAGTGGGAGGAAGCCATGGCTGAGGAGCTAGCAGCCTTAGAAAAGAATAAAACATGGGATCGTGTCCCCTTCCTAAAGAAAATAAGCCCATTAGAAGCAAATGAGTATACAAAATGAAATATAAAAGTAATGATGAGGTAGAACGTTACAAGGCTCGCCTTGTAGCGCAAGTGTATAATCAGAAGTATGGGGAAGATTATTCTGAGACTTTTGCTCCTGTTGCTAAACTTCATTTTTTTCGCATTATCTTTTCTATCTCTATTAACCTTAATTGGAGTTTGTGGCAGACAGATGTTAAAAACGCTTTCCTTCAGGGGGAAATAAAGAAAGAGATCTATATGAAACCTCCCCTAGGTCTCCAAACCGAAAAAGGAATTGTATGCAAACTAAAGGGAGCTCTTTATGGACTTAAACAGTCTCCACGAGCTTGGTACACTAGGCTCTATGATGTTGTTCGAAAGTATGATTTTAAGAGGAGTGAGGCTGATCATTCCATGTTCATCATTCAAAACAATTCTGGTATCATCGTTCTCTTAGTTTATGTTGATGATATCATCATAACATGTGATGATAATAAAGGAATAGAAAGTGTTAAACGTTTTCTAAAAAACACATTTGATATAAAGGATCTAGGTGAACTTAAGTATTTTCTTAGAATTGAAGTCTATATTTATAGCAAAATATTTCTAACTAATCCTAACCTAAAATTACTAACTAATACTAACTAAAATAAGAATTTCAAGAACAATTACAAGAATTACAAAATAGTTCTTGAATATCAAATTTTAATACTCCCCCTCAAGATGGAGAGTGTATATTATGCATTTCTGATAACACTGAAAGTGTATCAATTATAGGATAGGTTTTAGTGCCATTTTCGCATACATCTTATATAGAGATTTACATATCCGATATGATTATGAGTTTCACACACCCGTTTTGTTGGTTTTCAGGTTTTTAGGCGACAAGGCTTAAATGAGCTTAAAATGACGGACTCCTGATCAAAACCACATGATTTGAAGATATATCTACTCATAGCCAAGATCGAGCTTTAGAACTCAAAGGAACACCCGAGCAACGAGCGGAAAAGAGAAATTTCAAGGAAACAAGGGTGCCCGGTCGGGTACCATAGACCACCCGCTCGGGTAACACCTACGGGGTTTTATCCGCACACCTTGCACGACCCGGGCACAAAGGCAATGAGATCGGGTAGCCTTACCCGATCGGCGGGCGTTAATTCATCCAAATTGCCCCGAGAGTTTGCACGACTCGGGCCGCTCAAACACGCGATCAGGTGCTTGATACCCGATCGGGCAACTGGTGCCCAGCGGGCCGTGTATTTCGCAACAACCTAGATCTAACATTCAAACGTCCGAATTTAAGGAACAGAACAGATCTAGAGCAAGGGGGCGACGTGCAGGGAAAGGAAAGGCTGGAAAAACATCTGGAAAGGCTCGGGAGGCATCAGAGAAGAGGAGAAGCATCAATCCTTACACCGGTAACACGATAGGGAAGGTCGAGGCATCGTATTCCTTAGAGTCTATCATGTATAGGATTATGTTATCTACGTCTTTTATTTTCTCCATGAGTGAGTAGAGTCCCTACTGCGGGTAAGGGTATCGGATTTGTATTGGATGAACAATGATTTGCGTTAATGCTTAGATTTATTAATTTATTCTTGATTTTCGGTTCTACGCTTAGCATTATCACTCTTACGCTAGTGCTGCCCGCTCAGCGACTTAGGATGTCGGACTTTGCTGGAAGGTCAAAGAATGAATCCAGACCTGCTAAGTTGTAGATTAAGCTTGGCTAATGAGAATCTGACTGGTCGGTTAGTCATCTTAGGGATAATGATTGCGTTCATAATGCTGCCATGGTACGGGTTAATTACTGCTGGAAGGTAGGGTTGCACGTATTCATGGTTAGGAGGTTTAGGCTCGGAAGAATCACTCCTCACCTTAGGGCATGAATTTCCCGTTTTCAAGAATAGTTGGTAGATCTATGATCCTTAGTTGTTTCATCCATGCGATTCCCGGTATCCCGGACACCCGTAGTGTTTGTCATATCCGACTTTATCCCCAACCTAGTATCGTTGTCACCATTTAGATTAGGTTTAGGAATTTAGTATCACACCCCTTTCTATCTCTAATTGTCTTAGTTTAGTTTTATTCTTAGTTTGGCTGCTTTAGTCCCTAGAGATCGACCCTGGTACTACACGATCCGTATACTTGCGGTGAAGTGGTCTAGGAATATTTATAACTCGTGTTTCCAGCACATCAAGTTTTTGGCGCCGTTGCCGGGGACTAGTAATTGCCTAGACTAGGAATTAACTAGATTAAGATCTAGTCCTTTCCGGAGTCTTTGTTTGTTTGTTT
>CM071875.1:2303311-2314357 GCA_036759665.1 Gynandropsis gynandra
GGTACGGGTTAATCACTGCTGGAAGGTAGGGTTACACGTACTCATGGTTAGGAGGTTTAGGCTTCGAAGAATCACTCCTCACCTTAGGGCATGAATTTCCCATTGTCAAGAATAGTTGATAGATCTATGATTCTTAGTTGTTTCATCCATGCGATTCCCGGTATCCCGGACACCCGTAATGTTTGTCATATCCGACTTTATCCCCAACCTAGTATCGTTATCACCATTTAGATTAGTTTTAGGAATTTAGGATCACATCCCCTTCTATCTCTAATTGTCTTAGTTTAGTTTTATTCTTAGTTTGGCTGCTTTAGTCCCTAGAGATCGACCCTGGTACTACACGATCCGTATACTTGCGGTGAAATGGTCTAGGAATATTTATAACTCGTGTTTCCAGCACATCAAGGGGAAAAATTTCATGATATAGAACAATACAGGCGCCTTGTCGGTAAACTAATATATCCCATGATAACCAGACTTGACTTGTGTCATGTTGTGAATTAGGTCAGCTAGCATATGCATGCTCCAAAGGAACAACATTGGAAAATGGTGGACCGAATCCTCCGATGCATCAAGAGCGCTCCAGGAAAAGGTATATGAATGAGTAAAAACAACAACACTAGTCTATTGGGTATTGTGATGTAGATTCGGCCAGTGATCGCAAAGACCAGAAATCAACGACGGGGTTATGTACCTTTGTCGGGGGGAACGTTGTCACTTGGAGAAGCAAAAAGCAATCGGTGGTCTCTCGTTCCAGCGCTGAGGCCGAGTACTGAGCTATAGAAAATACAACATGTGAGCTCATTTTGATCCGGGCTTTCTTCAAAGATCTTGGCCTCGAACCTTCGTAGGCCACAGTGTTTCATTGACACAATCAGACGTCAATTCACATTGCATCCAACTCGGTGTTCCACGAACAACCAAAATATATTGAAGTTGACTGTCATTTTGTTCGAGAGAAGCTCGAAGATGGCGTCATTGAATTCATATACAGAAGAAACACAAATCAATTGGCTGACGTCTTCACCAAAGCTACAAGTGAAAAAGTCTGCAAAGATATCCATTATCGGATCTTCAGTCCCAAGGAATCGCATTCAAGCTTAGTCGATCGTCCCTCGAGCTCATAAGCTGTTGTACTCTTTTTATTTTATCGAGTTTTTTTATCACGATTGGGTTTTCCCCGAAAAGGTTTTAATGAGGCTTCACTTGTGTTGCTTTTGAACGCCTAAGCTTGAAGGGGAATGTTAAGAAGAAAGGTTGCATCCCGCTCTTCGCGCCCCCCCGAGCCCACGTCCCTCTCCTCTCTATGTTTTGAGCCACATCTTGCTCCTTTCCGTATCCCGAGTCACGTCCCGCTCTTCTCTGTATCCCGAGCCATGTCCCGAGCCACATCCCGCTCCTCTCTGCATCTCGCTCTTCTCTGCATCCCGAGTCGCATCCCCCATCCCGCATCCTGCTCCTCTCCGTATCCCAAGCCGTGTCCCGCTCTTCTCCGCATCCTGAGTCGCATCCTACGTAACGTGTTCTGCAACCTGGTCAAGCCTATTTATGACTTCCACGGTCTCCTATGCCTTGTTGACCCTCCAGCTCATGCATGTTATATCTAAACTTGTGTCTTGCATGTGTACTTGTATTTTCCTTGTTTTTCACCCTTTCTACTTGTATAAATAGGTACCTTTAGTTTTATTGAAATAAATAAGATAATACTTATTCTTATTCTCTCTAATTTTCTCGATCTTTCGCTCGCTCTTAGTCTTTGTATCTTCTTTCCGCTGATTCATATTTGTTCTACAAAATCTACACACTCTGCCCGAGGATGAACATGTTCAGGTTCGTCGACCTCTTCCCTGATGACGAACTTCTTCTTGGCGTGAGTCTCAACGATCACCTCAAGAAGAATCAGTTCTTTTCCTATTCCTTGCATGTGAAACATTATAATAATATAATTAGTTAATAATTTAAATAAAAATAAATTGAATAACTAAATATAAATATTTCTTACCAATTCTATTTTTGGGAACTTTCTCGTCGTACTGACATTTTTTGCCCTTCTCGCTTTTGGTCTTGAAGTCCCATTAATCCTAATGTTGGATGAGTTGGTTTAATACCTCTTCCATTTCCCATTTTGGTTTGGCATTTTTCTTATAATAGTTGTGTTTGGCGATGTGCATCATCAAGCGCAATTGAGCTTGCATATCGCACATCCAAACGGTATAGATGTGTGATGTATCCTTCTTCTGCTATGTATATGTGCGCTCCAAAATTAAATTTAAATAAATTTATTTATAAATAAAATTCGATAATAATTTTAAATTATTTTTTATGTTAAATACACTTACGATAAATGTACACAACCATCGGTGACGTTTGCCAGGAATAGTAAAGTCGATCTTGTAAAAAAAAACCTTGGATGATGTTGTTTTTTGTGTATTTAAGAACATCATCCACATGAAACCTACACATGTAAACAAAATCATTAGAAAATATTTATAATTATTTGAAATATCAATATTTGTAAATAAATAATATCTTACAAGAGCGTCTTGTCAGGATATTCAGGATCAATAATTAGAATAGTGGGACACTCATCGAAAGTATAAACCAAAGCACCAATATCCACCATAACATCTTCCTTATCAAACATCGGTGGTGCTGATATAGGTGAAGGATATCGATATGGTGGAGGGACTCTTGTGGAACCCGCCAATAATCCACCATGGCCTAAAAACGCCGAACTATCATTGTGTTTAAGTGTTTAGGAATTATTTTTTAGAGAAATTGATGTTTTGGTTTTGAGATTGTGTTGAAAATGAAGTGTTCAACGAGTTAAATAAAAATATTTTCAATGGGTATCCGTTGGTATTTCCAATGGATACCCGTTGGAAATTGTGTCACTTCAATGGAATTTATTAAATAACATGGGGGTTGAGTTTCCAACGAGTATCCATTTGAAATTTACAATGATACCAATTGAGAAATTGTGTTCTCGAGGCAACGAATAGCATAAATGGTTGCATGTTTTCTTTACAACGAGCATCATTTGGAAATTTCAACGGATGCTCGTTGGAAGACATCGTCTTGATGCAACGAGGGTTTTAGGCAGAGCATAGCCATCATGACCATTTCCAATGAGCATTCATTGTAAACTTTGATTGGTTTTAACAGGTATCTGTTGGTAGATTTAGGTACTTCAACGGGCATCCGTTGGAACTTCTCAATGGATTCCCGTTGAAAATTGAAAAACCATGAAATTTTGCTAAGTGTCGAACAGAATTAAACGATTCAATGGGTTGTCATTGCATTTACCAATGGATGCCCGTTGAAAGTAGAATATATGTTGTAAAACAAAGAAATTACAAAAAGTTTGATATTACAATTACACAATTCATATATCTTCTTTAGTTGATTTTTCTTTGTTGAATTTTGCATGGAATACATCGTCATGTTTATCTTCGTTCAATTAACCGTATAGGTTTAGGGTTTAATCTTAACTACGACTCACCACTCTTATCTTCGATGTGTTGATGTTGTTGGATAGTGCACGTAACAGACTTGATTTGCTTGATCTGTTGTGATGAATGGATTGTACTCTCTATATTGTCGTGTCGGGTTGATGTCAATTCCTCTCCCATCGACTCTTTTCGTATACCACTTCCTATGGTTTGGTAGAGCCATTGATATTTAAAAAATAATCTTCAATCCAACGAGACCAAGGAATTTCACCTATATGATTTGGTTCACAATGTGGTAGAAATTATCATCCTCTATTTCATTATTAACACAAGCACCGTAATTGAACACGCTTCTATTTTTTTCGTACTCTTAAATGTGGAATGTGTGTTCCCGAGGAAATTATTTTACCAACACAATACATATCTTGCTGGACCATTAACCAAATCTCTTAATCACGTAGGATGTCTCTCCTCAAAACCTTTGACCTATATAATATAAAAATGAATGATTACTTATATTATAAATGATTTTATGTATATATACAAAAATACGTGTATTTATGTAATCTCTCAACCACGAGGCATAATTTTGAACTTTCATTTTGGTGAGTTCATATGCATTTAGATGTGGATATATGTATCTCATTACTTCTTAATCAAATATAATGTAAGGAAAGTATGTTAAAACATTCGTTGCTTCACAATATGTCCATAAGCTTGATTATTTCTTGGTAAATATTCACGCATGGTTTTGCAAAAGGAATCTATGCAATTTTCAGCTACATTGTAGTCTTTTTTATACTCATCAATCTTGATGACAATGATAAATGAGACTGACCTTCACGATAACCTTCATATATAAGTTGTTCGCCGAATCCAATAGGTTGAATAATCAGCATATGTAATTGTTTGGCATATCTACATATGTTTGCTCAACAACTTCAGAAAAAAGTATTTGACACTATTTGCACATATGGATTGGTATTTATTTCTTTCCATTTCTTGTACTTCTTGCATACTATCTCTAACTGCGAAATAACCAAATTTTGTAATTCTCTATGAAACCCACCTTGTAAAGGTATTTGCAAACAATTTCTTGACTTTGATACTTCATGTTTTTACATGTTTTGCAGGGATATAACGATGTTTCATGTTCTTGACACAAAGTTTACATCGACGTAAGACTCATGAATTGCTCCAATTAGTGTAAGAACTCTTGAGTAACTTTCTCAGTTACGGGATCTTTTTTCTATACATCCACTCTCTTGATCTATATATATCTTTGTTTGAAGAAGATGACATTGTTTGAAAATATGTTTTGTGTTGATGGCTTGATGGTAAAAAGGTTTGAGTTCGATGTATAAAATAGTGAATTTCTAACGGATGTTCGTTAGAAATACTAACGGATGACTACTGAAATATGATGTTGGATTATTTCAATGGTAGCCTCGAAATACTAAAATTTCCAATGGAAATCCATAGAAAGTACCAACGAATACCCGTTGCTATTTGCAACGGGCATCCATAGGATTAAAATGTTGGTTTTCAACGGGCTTCCAACGGATGCATGAGCAAATTTGCAACGAATATTATCCATTTATCTTCTGTTGGCAATTTCAACGGATTGCAATAGACTTTCGGTCGTTGATAATTTCTAAAATTTATCAACAGATGGATCCGTTGATCTGTTTCTTGATATTCGTTTGTTTTTTTTTGTAGTGTGATGCTAACATATTTAGAACTACCGATCTACAAAAAAGGAAACTATATATTTACAAATTATTACAAAGGAAAGATACATATTTGGCTAGATTCCATGGGGATGATGCTAAGACTGAGCGCATTCTTTCTGAGTCGAGCAACATACAAAATTGATAATCACTCGATATCAAATAGAAAGGTTCAATCCAATAATTTCTAAACCATTATTCTACATCTCGATATTATTATTTAAGTTTATTAAATGTATAAGATCTATTCGATATCATTATCAGAATTTATCCGGGTAATAACTAATTCAAGCGGTCATTCAAGAATCAATGGAAATGAAAGAATGCATTAAAACAAAAGTATACGAAAAACATAAAATCTGATGTTCAAAAAAATAAATCCATATACATGACACTCTAGCCTAAAACATGGTTATTACTTGGATTTATATATTGAAAATGCTCTATGACTAAGATATTAATCAAAGGTAAATATCAGAGTGATATAATCAATGTCTCGAGGAGTAGCCGACATAATCTCGTTTTACATTCGTGTCTGCAATTAGCTTGAATCCGCAATGCAATCCTAAGCTTCTATCGTTTTTTTCCATTCTCTAAAGTATTCTAGAACTCACTCTTGGTTTCCCTAGAACTCCACAATTCGACCCTTTTCAAACATTTTCTCAGTCACTTCCAAATAATTCAAATTTTGAATATTTTACTAATTTGGGTAAATTGTTCGACCACGTAACCACCAAATTGGGTTCAGTGATGAATGTTTTTTAAACTTTTTATCAATCATCCGGGCCAAACATACATGTTATAGCCTTTCGTTGACCGATGCACTCAGCTCGAACGAAATGTCTAAATATTTTGTGACTTGCTTATTTTAGGTCGAGTATCCTTATGCTCTGCTCTGTTTCAACGAATTATCTAGAACTCATCAAACTTGAATTTTTACTCGTCTACGAGCAAATCTGATGACTGAATAAACTAGAAAAAGGAATAAAAAAATTAATCGGTATCGGAATTGATTTCAACAGTCTCCATGTCCATCTAGCTCACGTCTATCATGAACAAAAACAAAATATTCTCTTATAAACCTTACTAAAGAAAATTGTCTAAGTCATGGGACTTATATTGACATCTAGAAACCATTAAAGTATGATCTAAACATTCTACCAAGAAAATTTCTCAATTCTATTTATGACTATGCAATGGAATAAATTGGTCCAACATGGATAAGGACAAAACTTGTTATTAACGGAATTTCAATGGTGATCTATTGGTAATCTTTAATGGATTTCCTAGACCTATCATTGAACTTTCAACAAGTTTTGAGTGTTCCCGTTGAAAATATTTAAACAAAAATTCAAAGTTCGCCCTTTGATAATGTTCAACTTGTACTGATTGTTGGAGCCGAGTTTAGACGTGAAGGATATTATGTTCTATAGTCTCACATGGATTATAACATGAATCTTGGATTCATATATGATCTTGAATAACCCTTAACTTTTGAAATATTCCAATCAATATAACACAAATTCTGATTCAATTTCATCGGATTGCTTTTCTATTAAGTCAAATAAGATATTTATATAAGAGTTGATCATAGAATTGAAAATATATAAAACATATAATATTAAAATTATACAACTTCTCATGAAATTAAAAATATTTGAATATTATAACTCTAATATAATATAAATTCTTTGTATTTTTAATATTTTTGAAGATTTATATGCCTTAGTCAAATTTGAAAATCAGAGAAATTCAAATTCTCAATTATTTTTTAGTGGTATTATGTTTATAAAATAAGCTAAATTAAATATTTTAATGAATTAGAATTATGAATAGCTTTTTTTTTTATTTGTGATAACTTGAATAGGGATCGGATACATCTCTATTGAGTTAAGTTGATGTTATGATTCCCAAACTAATCGGGTATCACATGGTTTTAAATAGGTTATGTTGTGTAATTTATATGTTTTTTTCTTATAAACAAAATTTTTAGATAAAATTTATTGAAGTGTTTTTTATTGATTATTTGATGAGTTTAATTAAAATCAAAGTTGTATCCATGTATTTTTTTTCATTTACATTCACATTCCATTAGATTTAATTTATATTCAAATTCTATAAATAAAATTCAAATAGCAAACAATATTTTTTAGAAAATGAAACTTTTTACAAACACCAGAAACGTATCTAAATAAATATAGAATGTTTTTATATTTACCATAATGAATCCATATATATTCTAAGCAAGCTATTAGCAACGGATTTAAAATCAAATGATAACAAAATGGAAATTACAGCCAATTTTTTTTATTAATTTGACTTTTTTTTGGAATTTTGATTAGATCGTGTATTAATTTTTTCAAAATCAATTTAAATATGTTTTTACTAATATTGATTTAAATATTATTTGGATAAAAGGGTTAAAGTTAGGATATGTTTTGTTATTCTCCTAAAATAATCAAAAGTTGTCCTGCCACTAATATGATAAGTTGGTAACAAATCGAAAATTTAAATATTAGGTCCACTATACTTTAACTTATATAGAATTTCTCATATTATAAGTTCAAATGTAATACCCTTGAAAAATTTACAAAACTATTCATAAATATTTAATATTTCATGTATTTTTTAAAGTACTGCATAACTAATAATTTGTAAATAATGATATAATCATGTTCAAAAGTTTATTATATATAAGACGAATGTCATTTTAAAATATAGAAAAACTGAAAAATATATAAGACGAATGTCATTTTAAAATATAGAAAAACTGAAAAATAATAACATACCAATATATTTAACATGATTTGTTTAAATCGTATTGAAAGAGAAATTAAGGGTTAAACAAAAAAAATGAAAAGGAATTAAAAAATAGAGAATAATAGAGAGCTAAATTATATGGCTTTGTCAAGTTGAGTAAATTTTGTCTTTAGATCTTTACATCTAATATCATAAACATCACATTTAACTTTTATTCAATTTTTTAGTCTCTCACATAAATAGAACACATATAATACCATGAACATGAAACACAGGAACATGATGAGTTCATCAAGAATTGAATCCCATGTGTCTTGAACATAATCAACAAATCCCAAGTAAATTCACTAAGTATTTTTGAAGAGTTTGATTTATTAGTTACAAAATTTATAAAAAAATGATATATTTATAGGCGTGATCACTTCGATATATTAAATATATCGAAGACGAAGAAGATGAACTTCCAACTCATCAACAAACTTAACAATCATCATAAGGATTTTCGAAATCTTTGTAATGAAACGGAACATCTAGATAATGATTCAGAATCTTCATCATGTAGATGAAAATCAATCTTATTTAAACATTAAATTTGAACCAACGAATCACCACAAACTCAACCTTTAACAAGAAACCTTCACCATTTTTTGTTAAACCATTCTCCACTCCCTTTAATAAGTTGTCATTATCCTAGATTTATGTTTGGTCTCAATTTTGAGACAACCTGAGTAGTTCCAAAGTCTGCTCAAACTTGGACATTGGAATTGGTTTGGTAAAGACATCAGCAAGATTTGTTTGGAAAGAATTCTTCAACACTTTAATCATAGCTTGATTGACTATATTTCATATAAAATGTAGTGTGACAACAATGTGTTTATCCTCTCATAGTATACATTGTTCATGGCTAGACACAATGTACTTTGAGAATCACTATGAATCTCCACAAAACCTTGCTTAAGACTAAGATCATCAATCCTCTCAACCAAATTGACTCTTTGAATGTCTTTTCCATGGCCATATATTTTATATTTGTAGTTGATAAAACCACATCAGGTTGTAAATTTGAGTTCCAACATATAACATTGTCACCATCTGTAGAGACAAATGATGTTACATCTCTTTCTATCAAAGTTTGTTCCAAAATCTAAATTACAATATACGTTGATTAAAAAATATTTTACTTTACACTATATATTGTTTTCCATAAGAACTTTTCACAAACCAATCTTACTAGGTGTCTTATGGAATATACACTCGGATTCCAAGATCCACTGATCTTCAGGATCTCAATCTAAGATGCTTAACACCTAAATTTTCAAAATTTATTTTGTTCATGGTACAACATATGTTGGAACTCTTGATTAGCGTGAAAATTTTGAGTTTTAGTTCAGAGTACTCAGGTTTCGGTTCGGTTGGAGTTGTTCATATTCTTAAAATACTGGAACCGAATTGGAACAAATTGGTCCATGTCACTTTTGATTCAGATAATTCAAGTTTGAGACTATTTAAATTGAAAAAACCTATATTTTAATTCGAGTTTAGGTAATTTGAGTTTTGGTTTGAGTTTATCGGGTTGTTTTGATTCAGGTCATTCAGATTTTATATTTATTTAGTTATTCGATTTGTTTTTATTCTCCCGAAATCAAACCAAACCTTGAACGAGTTTTGAATTTTGGGTCTGAATGGGTTCTGATTGCAACTCATATTGAATATGGATCTAGTTGTTTGGGTCGAATAACCCGAAATAGCCTTCTCTACTTTTGATTGATATTCAAGATGTTTCTTTATTGATTTGCAATCATTGTTCAAATGACATTCCTTTCCAAGAAAAAAGTATCATCTAGTTTTCTGATTTTCTCTAGATTTTGATCTTAGGATATTCTTGTTATTTTCTCATGGTTGTCCATCTTATGCGATCTTCCTCTCACAATTAATCCTTGTGTTCCATTTCTACTTTCCTTCAGTATAAATTCTAATTTTTTGGAATGTGTTTCAGTTGTAGCTTTATCTAAAGTGATTGTCTCTCTTCTACTATAATCTAAATTCTTGAGTTGATCATATTCATCAAAAAATGAGTTAAGCAAAATCAAAACATGTTCATATTTTCGAACTTCCAATTTCAGATTGACCAAGTTTTTCACGAGCTTTTCTTGAAGACATAAACAATGTCTTCTATCAACTTTAAAGATTCCATCTTATCCCCAAAATAATCTTTGTTTTATGTCATTTTGTTTGGGAATGATTTATGAAATTTAGTTTCAAGAGCCTTCGAAATTTTCATCGTGTTTTGTTCATTTCCATCCTACTTCAGTATGATCTAACATTCATAAAAAGAAAAATATTTCTGAATATTCTACCTCTCTCATATCTCAATTTTTTCTATTGACATTGGCCATTGTATTTTGTTCAATTTCAAGTTTTAGCTCCATGTTATCTTCTTATGTCATTCTCCGAGGTCATAGTCCTCACAAGGAATATATCATTCAACCTCAAGATATCTAAACTAGCGATTTTTTTATCCTTATGAAAGGGGAAATTTCCTTTGAATCTTTTCTCGATTGATGTTTAAAGAATTATTATCTAAAGATTTATAGGTCACGGTGGATTGTTGGTGGGTTCCGCAGGAGCCCCACCATAATATTGGTATTCGTCGCCTATATCGTTACCATCGATATTTGATGATGAATAAGATATGATGGATATTGATGCTTTGATCGATAGGTTGGCGACAGTCTAACTGTTCCCATCATCGATCTCGAACATCCTAATGAGATGTTCTAGTAAAATACTATTTATTTACAAATGTATATTTGTATTAATTTTTAAAATTGTCTAACAGTTTCGTTTACATGTGTACTTTTAATGTGGATGATGTTATTAAACACGCGAACAACAATATGATTCAAGGTTTTTTATAAAATCGATTGCATAATTCCTGGCAAGTGACGCTAAAGGTTATACATCATCGATAGTGGTATACATTTATCGTAATTGATATAATATAAGATTTAATTTAATATTATTATTATTTAATTTATTTAATAAAATAATTGATTTATATTTAACTTTGTAGCGTGCATATAAATGACGAAAGAAGGATACAT
>CM071875.1:2314457-2327205 GCA_036759665.1 Gynandropsis gynandra
CACCCTTTGAAGTCTTTCTACCATGGCCTTTATTGACGTAGCTCTTTATATTTTGCGATATATTATGCGCACAAAAACCATGATCAACTTCTTTATACACTTTCTTTGACTGCTTTGATCAAGCTTTTATGGCGATCAGATATCACAACGACATCACGTCCGTTTACAAATGCTTGTACATCCTTCTTGCTATCAAATTCTTGCCCAATTTTAAGATCCAATCCATCTCCTAACTCGAAGATATTATTTTCGCCATTGTGAACAACCATTTGCGAGTTGTTCTCACCATCACCATACTTATGCTCTGCTGGCACATCAGAAACAACATTATTCTTGTCACAAGTAACTCCATCAACTACCACAGTCATGGCACACCCACATTCTTCTCTTAACCCGCTTGTATGTTCACTATCAGAATCATCCGTCTCCGGATTACTCTCATCAACTCTACTTTTATCTAGATCTACAATAACACAGTCATCATAATCTACAACACCTCGATCCTCACCTTCTTTAGCAATGCTTCCAAAAGCCGGAATTAGAGGCTCAATTTCCCTCTCAAAAGCAGGAATTAGAGGCTCAATTTCCCTCTCAAAAGCAGGAATTAGAGGCTCAATTTCCCTCTCAAAAGCAGGAATTAGAGGCTCAATTTCCCTCTCAATTTCGATTTCACAATTCACACCTGCCGTATCTATCTCCACATACAATAGTGGTCGAATTCCTCTTATGCGATCGAACAGATAACAAATAAGGTGTTTGTCATTCATTATATATGTCGGCTTCCTATTTTCACAAATATTGGACAAATAGCTTAATTTCAACTTTGTTGTATTATTATCCACCATCATCTCTGCGCATAACTCATCAATCAAATGCTGGTATGTTAGACTAACCGGAGGACATAAGAAAAATACTCTCTGGTTTTCCTGAACTCTACCAACCCATTCAGATTCTCCATTTGAGTTTTTTTCCCATTTACCATCATACAAAAAATAAATCAGTGTGATTTTCTCATCCACCGTATCCATTACACCTATAATAAAAACATAAAAAGAGGGGTAAATTCCGTGACCCTTGGACCCGTGCGACCCTTGGACCCCTGCGACCCTTGGACCCCTACGACCCTTTCAACCCTTTGCGACCCTTGTACCCATGTGACCCTTTCAACCCTTTGCGACCCTTTTAACCCTTTGCGACCCCTTTATCTCTGCGACCCTTGGACCCCTGCGACCGTTGCGACCCTTACGACCCTTGCGACCCCTTGCGACNNTGCGACCCTTTCAACCCTTTGCGACCCCTTTCCCCTGCGACCCCTTTACCTCTGCGACCCTTTGAACCCTTTGCGACCCCTTTCCCATCCGACCCTTGGACCCCTGCGACCCTTTACCTCTGCGACCCTTGGACCCCTACGACCCCTTTACCTCTGCGACCCTTTGAACCCTTTGCGACCCCTTTCCTATCCGACCCTTGGACCCCTGTGACCCTTTGCGACCCCTTTACCCTTGGACCCCTGCGACGACCTTTGATCCCTTTGACCCCTCGATGAGACTCTGTGACCCAGTGCGATCGTACGACTCTGTGACCCAGTCTGTCACCTTTGACATTGCAATAAACACAAGAGAAACACGAAAAACTCACTATACATACCTGGTTTTTCTGCGGAACGTGCTTAATTGCAAGCTTCTTTGTTGACAACAAAGGATTTCAACCTATTGACAGCGAATCTGATGCCGATTGCAAGCTACTCTCGCCGAATCTGTTGTGGTGTGGGGGAACAGTAATTTTCGTGCGAGAATTAGAGGTGCTCTAGAGGAGAGAGAAAAATTGTCGTCAAGGGTAATATGGGATTATCAATATTTTAAGGGTAGATTTGACGTTGAAACTTTTTTTTTCAGCCAAAGGTATTTTTGAAGCGCTTTAGCCCTACAGGGGCATTTTTGATAATCCACCGGATAAAAACACGCATTATAGTATGCAGCTATACACATGTAGATAAGAGCTAATTAAAATAAGGGAAAAAAGCCAATTCCCCCTTCAATTATCATGCTTTACTCCAATTCCCCCCTGAACTATCTAACACAGCCAATTCCCCCCTCATCTTACAAAATCCATCCGATTCCCCCAATCCGATTCCTCCCTCAATTATATCAATTCAGCCAATTCTCCCCTCCGTTATATAAACAGTATATTGGTGTTAACCGACCCGGTTTTGACCCGATTTTGACCCAAATCAAATACTCAATTTTGACCCGTATTATAACCGATTTTTAACCCGATTTCGATAATTTTTAACCCAATTTCACTCAATTTTAACCCGATTTTACCGAATTTTAACCCAATTTCACCCAAATTAACCCAATTTCATCAAATTTAATCCAATTTCCACCCAAATTTAACCGATTTTATCTAATTTTAACCCAATTTCACCCAAATTAACCCGATTACCGCCTAATTTAACCGATTTACTCACTTTTAACCCGATTTACTCTTTTTTAATCGATTTAACTCGATTTTCGATTTACCTCAATTTCATCCAAAGTAATATAATTTCAACCCGATTTCACCCAATTTAATATAATTCCAACCCAATTTCACCCAAATTTTACTAGATTTCACCGAATTTCAATCCGATTTAACCGATTCACTCACTTTTAACCCGATTTACTCACTTTAAACTTGGCTTTAACCGATTTACTCACTTTTAAACCGATTTACTCACTTTAAACTTGATTAAACCGATTTAACCCGATTTTCGATTTACCTCAATTTCATCCAAAGTAATATAATTCCAACCCGATTTCATCCAATTTAATATAATTCCAACAGAATTTCACCCAAAATAGGGTAAAATTTGAGGTCAAAATCGGGTCAAAATTTGGGTGAAATTAGGTTGGAATTATATTAAATTGGGTGAAATCGGGTTGGAATTATGTTACTTTGGGTGAAATTGAGGTAAATCGAAAATCGGGTTAAATCGGTGTACCCGATTTCACCCAATTTAATATAATTCCAACATAATTTCACCCAAATTTGGGTCAAAATTGAGGTCAAAATCGGGTCAAAATTTGGGCGAAATTAGGTTGGAATTATATTAAATTGGGTGAAATCAAGTTGGAATTATATTACTTTGGATGGAATTGAGATAAATCGAAAATCGAGTTAAATCGATTAAAAAAAAAGTAAATCGGGTTAAAAGTGAGTAAATCGGTTTAATCAAGTTTAAAGTGAGTAAATCGGGTTAAAGGTGAGTAAATCGGTTAAATTCGGTGAAATTAGGTTAAATTTAGGCGATAATCGGGTTAATTTGGGTGAAATGTTGAAATTCGGTGAAAACTAGTAAAATTTGGGTGGAATTGGGTTGGAATTATATTAAATTGGGTGAAATCAGATTGAAATTATATTACTTTGGATGAAATTGAGGTGAATCGAAAATCAAGTTAAATCGACTAAAAAAGAGTAAATCGGATTAAAAGTGAGTAATGCAGTTAAGTTAGGCGATAATCGGGTTAATTTGGGTGAAATTGGGTTAAAATTAGATAAAATCGGGTTAAATTTTGGTGGAAATCAGATTAAATTTGAAAAAATCGGATTAATTTGGGTGAAATTGGATAAAATCGGGTTAAACTTGAGGAAAATTTAGTTAAAAATTGTCGAAATCAGGTTAAAAATCAGTTATAATACGAGTCAAAATTGGGTATTTGATTTGGGTCAAAATCGGGTAAAAAATCAAATCAAAATTAGATCAAAATCGGGTTAAAATCGGATCGATTAACACAAACATACTGTTTATATAATGGAGGGAGGAATTGGCTGAATTGATATAGTTAAGAGGGAATCAAATGATTTTTGTAAGATGAGAGAGAATAGATTATACCAAATAATTTAGAAGGAAATTAGAGTAAAACATGATTAAGGAGGGAATTGATTTTTTTTTCCTTAAAATAATTGAAAACAAATATTTCAATAGCCATAAAAGTGACGTGGAACAAAATGCCATCATAGACCATATATTAGATGCATCCAATACCAACACTTAAAAAGTAAACTACTTAAAGCAATGATGACCCTAAAAAAATGTGAATATAGTATGAAAAATAAATATATTAGAAAAACCCTAAACGTTATCTAATAATATTGCATCTTCTTCATTATTTTTCTCTTCTTTTTTTGTGCATACCTCTGATATTTGGGTTTTTTTTTTCTTGATTTGCATATCTTCTTCTCTTCTTGTTCTTTATTCTTCACCATCCGTTTACCACATCCACCTTCATCGCGTCGTCACCTAGCCTTTCCATCACCCGCTTTCCTCCGTCGCCTCTTTGACTAGAATGGATTTAAAGTCTATTTGTCTCCAGATCTTGTTCTTCGCTCGCCGGTCTCATCTCTATCTTTCGCCATCTGCTTCCATCATGCTTGACCGTGAACATAAACCATAGATGCTCTGGTTGATGAGCGGAAAAAGAAAACAAAAAAATCCATCCGATGACAGAGAAGAATGGATAAATTTGTCGGTGGCCAAATCCAACGGTCAGTAATGCCTAAAGTTTGAGCAATGCCTAAAGTTTGAGCAATGCCTAAAGTTTGAGAGAAACAGAGGACGTTAATGAAACGTTCTGTTTTAAAAAACAGAGGTCAAAATCCCATCCAAAGGTCAAAAAACGTCACACATTTTAAAAAACAAAAATCATCCAACCGTTAACAAATCACCACGCGTCAACAACATAATCAACGGTTAGTAATCTGCCATGTCATCCGAAATATATTGTTCACTTGGTGGGTTTCTCTTAGTAATATTAAAGATTAAGATATATATATATATATATATTATAGATATATAGTCTATTTTTAGTTGGATCGGGTCATGAATTATACATATATTAGCTTTTTATCGGTGTTACGCGTGAGAGATATTATTTTAACAAAAATTGACATAAGATATTATTTTTAGCAAAAATTGACATAAAAATTGAATAAAATTTATATACATATGCGTAATATAAAGTAAATAAATTGGAGTATTGTTTTTTGTTATAAGGTAGTGTATTGATACACTCCTCCCTCGTACGTTCTCTACCCTCGTACCCTCGTACGTTCTCTACCTTTTTATGCCCTTATCCATCGCACACATTCCTCTATCGCATGACCTCTTGCAGATCTTCTTTCATCGCCAGATATAAGTTTTTATTATAATTATTTCTGAATATTTCTGGATATTCGAATTTACAAATACGAAAACGAATAGAAAAATTAAATATTCGATGAATACGAATATGAATAGTCGAATATTTACGGATATTCGGTATTTACCCATTCTTAATTATTTTTCGTATTGTCCAAGTACGAAACTAACAAATGAAATTAGTTAATTCCCACCGAAATGAAGTAACATTTACTCGAAACGAATATTATATAAGTATCACACTAACACAGTCTAATTGATAACAGATGAAGGGAAAAACGATAACATGTTTATATTAAAGAAGAATTATATTTAAACAATTGTTTTCCATTTAATTTTTTAATTATTATTGTCAATTTTTGAATTTTATGTAAATATTTTTTCATATCCACTAAATACATTTTATATTAAATAAAAAATAAAATGGCCAAATATTCAAATTATAAAACTAAAATAACAATTAGATACAGTAGAATTTTTTATATATTCTAATCTCCATAAATATATTATGCAACGTCATCAACATTATTTAAAATCACATTTAAGATTTTACCTTACAAAAATGTAAAACTAATTTTTTTACTGTTCTAGTTTTGTTCTTTTTTTTCATAAAATACAACACTATTTTTATTAAATTTTTTTAAAAGTATAATAATTTTACATTTTATTAAATAAATTTCGTTTCTTAGAAATAAAAAATAGTTTTAGACGTATTTAAATTTTCACACAATACATTACTTTTATTGAAATATTTTAAAAATATAATAATTTTGCATTTTTTTAAATAAATTTCGTTTTTTTAAATAAAAGTTAATTTTAAACATATTTAAACTCTCACATAATACATTATTTTTATTGACATTTTTTTAAAATTTAATTCTTTAATAAAAATATTTTCGTTAATAAATAATATTTTTTTAAAAAAATTAACAACCTCCAAAAAATTATTTAAATTTAATAATAATAATAATAATAATAATAATAATAATAATAATAATATATCATTAAATATAAACATAATACTAAAATACCATTATACCCTCCCACTCCTAAATATCATTTTTTTTTTATTTTCTCTATCTCCATTATACCCTCCATTTTTCTTTCTCACTTTTCTTCTCTATCTATCCGCCTCAATTTCAATTTCAATGCCTTCAATTTCTTCAACTTTCCTCCTCCTCCTTCTCCTCCTCCTCCTCCTATATCATAAAAACTATATAAAATTTAAGATTCAATACTATATCATAAAAACTATATCAGAAAAGTGACGAGTCAGAGGAAGTGAACTCGCGCCATTGTCTGTATGAAACACTCACAACTTTCGCCCACTCTCGCCTGTCAATGCTTGATGGTCTCTGGTGCACTCCCCTTGTCAGCTAGGAGGACAACCCACATGTAACGGGTGACATCGTCCACCAGTAACAAGAAGAAGCGTTTTCCTCCTGGTGTTACTGGCGTGATGGGACCACACATATCTCCATGGACGAGATCGAGCGGTGCCACCACGCGGTACTTGGCCTCCTTTGGAAAAGCACATTGTCGATGCTTCGTGATGACACATGTGTCACATAACTGCTCCACGTGCTCCAACTGCAGAAGGCCGTGACCAGGCCATGTCGCACCATCTTCTCCAAGGCATCAAAGCCGATGTGTCCAAATCGATCATGCGAACGCCAAGCATCATCGCCATGACGCGTAGCAAGGCAAATCGACTGAGCAATCTTAAACGAAAGGACGTACAAGCAATTGTGGCCACATGAGACTTTCACCAAGAGACGTTGTTGCTTATCCCAGATAAAAAAAAACCATCCTCAATCTCCACGTGCAACTCGTTCTCATCAAGCTGGCCAATGCTGATAATTGAGTTCCTCAGGCGTGGGATATAGTAGACCCCTGTGAGCACCTTGTGCTCCCCATGTCTACCTGCAAAAAAGATTGTACCACAACCTTTGATGTCAACAACAGAGCCATCACCAAACTTCACTATGCCTACCACCGTTTGATCCAATTCAACGAAGACATCGCTATGATCCATCATGTGATTTGTGGCCCTTGTGTCCAGGTACCAACCCTCCAGACTATCTTCGTCTCCACTGCTACCAAGGAATGCCTGAGCACGTGGTTCCTTGATACAGAGTGGTGCCGGTGCAGGTACCTCCGAATTGGTGACTTCGCAAGTCTGCGCATTGAGAAGCGTCGGTTGGTCCATGGTCTCCTCCACCTGAACCAGATTCGCCTGCTCCTTCTTGGGCTTGCGACAATCCCTTGCCCAATGACCACGACGCCCGCAGTTGTAGCACTTGTCATTTCCCGAATTGGTGCCACTGTCGCCGCCTTTCTTGCGCAACCTGCGAGGCTGGTGGTTGTTCACGTCCCCTGCACGTGTCGACTTGGAGCCTCGTTCCTCGGTACGCGCGATTCACTGCTCCTCAATGAGATAGAGCTTGCCCCCACGCCCTGCATGGTGGCCTCTTTCTCATACCGCTCATGTGCCACCTTTAACCTCCTGGTAACCTCTTCCGTAGAAAGTGTTGATAAATCAAGCAACGTTTCTATTGAAAGAGCAGTTTGAGAAAACAGGGGATGAACTACGCGCAAGTACTTTGCCGCAACTTTGTGTGCAGGTTCAGTATCTCTAAGGGTAGCAAGTTGATTTACTAACCCATTGAGCCTAATGGAAAAATCGTTTACCGACTCGCCATCGAGAAACACGATATTCTCGTATTGCTTCTTCACTTTCTGAGCGTTGGCCTGACTCGCCCGGTCCGAGCCAACACGCATCTCCGCAATAGAGTCCCAAGCACTCTCCTTCACCGCAAGTGTGGAGATCATCTCGGGCGGCACACCTTGCAAGATTGCCTCTAACACCATCTGATCCTCCTGCTCGTCGGTTGTGCCGTCCTCGACAGCTTCCCACAACAAGCGTGCACGAAGCAACACCTTCATGTGCAACGACCACTCTCCATAGTTCGTCTTCGTGAGCATGGGAAACACCGCACTACCCACCTCCTTGATCTCCCTCCGCGGAAACACCACCACCTCGCGTCCACCGTTATCACGATCATCACGATGTCGCAGCGACGCCACACGCTTTCACATCGCGGACTACAGGACTGACCATGAGTAGAACCCGACATCTCTCATACTCTCGAACCAAGAAGCTCTGATACCAAATGTTAGAAATTTCCCTTTAGAGAGAATGAAAGACTCGGAAAAGAAAGGATTTGGTGCTACAAACTGTTGTAGCTTTTCGGGGTTTTCCTCCTCTATTTATAGACTCATATTTACATAAGAGTTAAACAAAAATAAATGCTACAAAACTCATAAAATTCCATAAAGACACTAACTACAAGAATGACCAAAATGCATGTATTGACCACATTAAAGTGGACACAAACTCTCACACAAAGATTCATCCAACAATGCCATGTAAGAATTGTGCAATTGAATTTTCGATTATTTATCGAAATTTATCCTTGCAAGATCACACATATTTTTGAAAATTGTTACATAACTTTGTAGTTTCTCATTATACCTTTGTAGCATGATTTAATATTTACATTAGCAAACTAAACAAAACGCCTGGTCGGCTCTGTTAGAGCTGTGGGTGGACTGTAGAGGTGCTAGAGTATAATTTGACCATGTCATTGATAGAATAAGGTATACGTGATACATGATATAACTAATAATGAAATCCATGGACGTTGTACATGTTAATGAGTCACCATATTGTGTATGTTGTATGTTGTTTTGCAATCTCCTTAAGGAATTGAATTTGAACAACGTATCTGGTATCATAGCGAATTGGACATAAAATCTTTAATGGTGACTTGATTATTGCGATGAATCTTATAGGAGTCTGATTCCATGATTTTGTAGGAAAGGGCAAGCTGATGGTGCAATGGAGTTGTTGGAGGATATGTTGAATAAAGGGTTCGTGCTAGACAGGTTAAGTTACGCAACCTTGTTGACCAGTTTGTGTAGAGAGATATAATTTTGATAGTCTTACATGCTTCTTTGCAGGATAAAGTTTAGAGGATGCAATCATCGTATAGTTCACTATAATATTATAAATTTCGGATTGTAGAAAAAGTTGCGCCATGGATGCCCTGAAAGTCCTTGTAGATATGTCATCTAATCGTTGTTTGTCTAATTTGATGTCGATGGATGTTAGTTTGAGGTTTGTGTAGTAATTGTTTTCATATAAACCAGGAATTTAGGGTTTTAGATTTTGCAGATATTATTTTAATATAAACAATTTTCTACAAGTATTTGTATTGATTAATGATAGGATAATTTTTAAAATTACAAGGAATGTCGTAACTCCGCCGACACATCAATTTCTATTCATCTCTAAATACTAATAAAGTTAGAACACCCCAATCGTTCTTTTATAATTATCAATGAAAATTTTAGTTATTTAAATATTTAAGTAATCATATATTTCGCAAAACCAAAAATACAATTAAAAATATATGTGATATTGTATGGAACAACTATTGAAAAAACATTTTCTTAACATAAAAAGGAGTTATCTTCAAATTTAAAATATCGGTTATGAAAAATACCATTGTCTAAAACATTACTAATAGAATTAGTGAGATCCTAAAAGATAAATTTAAAATACGAATATATAGAGACTTTTGCATGAATTGGAAAGTAAACCATATATTTTTTTATTTACAACCTTTTATTTCATAAAAATACTAATATCCAACATTGTTGATTCTTATTTATATTAAAAATTACAAATGTTGTTACGTTACTAGCAAGATTACGAGATGCAAATATACTTCGACACAAATAAAGAATCTATGCTTAAGACCTTAATAAAGTCTAATAAAATAAAGTGTTATGTTAATCTATCACTTTATTTGTATGATTTTTATTTGTTTACCTTTGTTTCATTTTGCTTTTAAACGTTATTTTTCTTTCTGGATTGTAATTTAATATTATGTTGTTAGTTTTTTTAGTTTGAATGTGATATGCTTAAATGTAATATATAGTTTAATTATCTATATCAATTTCATCAATTGCTAAACACCTTAATATTGATTATATATTAATTTAAATTTGAAAAATTCTCAAAATATGTTAAAATAATCATAACTTAGTTATATTAAAGTTATAGTGACCTATTATTTTAATTTAAATAAATAATTATATATACAAATCAAATTAAAATTTTTTATTTTTTAAATCTCGCGTGTCATTACATTCCTAATAAATACCAATATACAATGTTCCTTTTAATTTTATATTAATAGTTGATTTGTGTATTTTTATTTATTCGCACTTTTTGAATGTTATATTAATAGTTGATTTGTGTATTTATTTCTGTTTGCATGTGTTTATATATAATAAGATAAAATAAAAGTGTAGTTTATAATAATAATTATTAAAATCTTATTTTATAACAACCATTTATTATTATTATATGAAAAAATTGGAGAATAATTTTAGAAAATATATTTTTTAGAAGGCAACACGAGAAATTACTCTCATGTATATGATTGTTTGATTCATCTATTACATCTGTCGTAGAAACTCTAATTTTATGAATTTTATTAAGTTGTGTGTATAAAATGGAAATGTCTTTTTATATATAAAAATTTAAATGAAAGAATTAATCTGTTTAATTTCTATATATAAATTAAAAATTTCATGTTATACACATAATTTTAATAATTCATTTGTTTATAATAGGACTGGACAAATAACAAATATTTGCAAATGTCGGACTATTTGTATTTGTATTTGTATTCGACGGATATCCAAATTTAGTATTTATATTTGTATTTGTAAATTCGGATATTTGTAAATACGAATATTTGTCAAATATACGGATATCCGTCGGATATACGAATATTCGTATCTGAACCTAAATTTTTGTAACGTATAAAACATATATAAAAACATTTTAATAAAAAAAAATCAATAATCATCAAATATAATTTAAAACTAAAATTTCAAATTTCACAAAGATGCAAATATACATAATATAAATAAAACAAAACACCAAATATTCACATTCATCCACACTAGTCATTTAAAGTTAGTGTCGTGGATAACTCTACGAACATCGTCAATTCATCTAAAACAATGAAATAAATTGTTAGACACACTAAAATAAAATTCACAAAAAGTTATAGATTTAATGAGTTATGTATTTTTTCATATATTGTAATGTCTTTATAATATTATCCAACCCATTTGGATTAGAAACTATCTTGAGTATAAATTAAATATTCAACAATAGTAGTTATTTTAAAGTATTTGATATTTTAGTCCTCCCATCATAAATATATTACATATTTGGCTATATATATTTATATAATAAATGTTTAAATAAGATTAATAATATTTTTTTATTTCCAATTTGATCATTAAAATCAATTTTGTTATATATGTATCTATATATTAACTAACACTACAAGAAAATCAGGTTTTAGGGACCGACAAATCGGTTCCCAATCCGTTTCTAAACTGGTTTAGGGACGGATTGGAGACGACCAATGGTAGTATCCAATCGCGCGACTCTAAATTTTTTCCGTCTCCAATCCGTTCCTAATTAGGGACGGAAATTTCAGTCCCCAATCCGACTCTAATTAAAGACGGAAATTTCGGTGTCGAAAGTTTGGAAACGGACCACAAATCCGTCTCCAAAATTGGAAACGGCTTGGGTGCCGTCTCCAAAATTGGAAACGGCATGCCTGCCGTCTCCAAAATTGGAAACGACTCAAAAACCGTTTCCAATTTTAAAAAAAAAAATAAAAAAAAAATTATGCGTACGATAATTTCAGTACCAGAACCTCGCTTGCACCCAGATGCAGTATATCGGCGTCGCGGCCATCGGCTCAGCCTAGGTTCATACAGCACAAGAAGGAGGCGTACTGGTTCTACAGGTTTTTGTCAATGGTATACGACCACATCATAAACCTAGGCCATTGGACGGAGGACATGAGGGACGAGGCTCTGGAGCCTGCGGATCTGAATAACCCTAACTTGCTGGTGGTGGATGTCGGCGGCGGAACGGGTTTCACCACACTAGGAATCGTGAAGACAGTGGAAGCTAAGAACGTGACGATTCTGGACCAATCGCCGCATCAGCTGGAGAAGGCGAAGCAGAAGGAGGCCTTGAAGGAGTGCAAGATGATGGAGGGAGATGCAGAAGATCTTCCATTCCCAACTGATTACGCGGACAGATACGTCTCAGCGGGAAGGTACAGTGAGTTAGGTAATGAAATAAGGTAGAAGAAAGGATGAATGATGTGTGTGTGGTTATTACATTGTACAGTATAGAGTACTGGCCAGATCCTCAGAGGGGCATAAGGGAAGCATATAGGGTTCTGAAGATGAGTGGGAAGGCATGCATCATAGGACCAGTCCACCCAACCTTCTGGCTCTCCCGCTTCTTCGCTGATGTGTGGATGCTGTTCCCCAAGGAGGAAGAGTACATCGAGTGGAAACGGAATTTCCGTTTAATTTCCAATTGGAGACCGGCGTTTAATTTCCGTCTCCAATTGGAAACGGAATGCAGTCGGTTCCCAATTGGAGACCGGCGTTTAA
>CM071875.1:2336928-2367122 GCA_036759665.1 Gynandropsis gynandra
GCCACCCTCAAATTGCGCCCTAGACTTAAGCTTTTTCTTTTTTTTCTCTCTCGGTTATGCTTATAAAACCGAGGCTTATTGTTTTTAAGAAAAGACATCTTTGATCAATAAAATTTCTGAGTATTTCTTTATCTCTGCGAGATTCGCAACCCTAGTTCGCTTTGTGATCCGGGAGTCCAAACCGAACGTGTGACTGTATCGAAGGTCCCTTCCGCAACCTTCGTGGTGTCCTACGATCCACCCTTCCTCACCATCACTTTGAAGGACCGAACGAGCGCCCCCTTTGGCCTGTTCCCCTTCGTCCGCCCTCACTATCATCGAGTTTCGGCTAGAGAGTGCCCCCTAGGCCTTCTACCGACTCAACACAGACCATACTTACGGCTAAAGCCTCGAAGCTTGTATCAACAACGAACGAGGTATTCAACTAAATCGTCTAGCATTGGAAGTTGAAAGACTTCAAGACCAAAAGCGAAAAAAGCCAAATGATGGTATGATGATAAAGTTTGGGAATTGTCCACATTGTTATACCTCGGAGCGAAATCGTTTCCCAAAAGAAAAAAATAGTTGGTAAGAAATTTATCTTTATAATTTAAATTTATTTTATGTAAAATTGTTATCTAATAATATTATTTAATATAACTGATGTAGAGGATGAGAATGGAAGAGAACAGACTCTTCTCGAGTTGGTCATTGAGACTCACGTGTCATCAGGCAAGAGATGGAAGAACTCGAGTTGGTAAATCCTCAGGTAGAGGGGATGGTGAAAGCTATGACGGAGAAGATCAGACATCAATCACAAGCCATCGATTCATCTCTTAATGAACTTAGTCCTTTTCAAAAGGACAAATTTAATTATTGGTAAATAACGTTAATAATTCAATTATAATTTTGTAACGGGCATCCGCTGTAATTTTCAATGGCATTATCCATTGCAATCCCTTGATACTTACCAACGGATTGTCTCCGTTGAAATGCCATTACAAATTGCAACGGAAATATATTTTCAATGGTCAATTTCCAACGGACTGGAATCCATTGGAAACAGTTATTTTCAACGGAAAATGAACCATTTCTAACAGCTTTTTCTATTGGAAATGACTTGTTTTTTGTAGTTTATAGAAAGAGAAAATAAGTTTCCAACTCACCGAGAGACTTAACAACAATTAGAAAGAATTTCTGAAAACATCATGCTAATGAAACTTCGCGGTTTAGTTGATGAGTCATGGTCTCATCATCATCATCATCTGTTTATTTTAACAAAGCGATATATTTATTTTTTTGATATTATAATTAATGTATTTTTCAATGACTCAATAACAATGTATCAACTTACAGATTGGATTCCAAATTGATACGCATTTGTTAACATCGTACTTTGTTCAATTTTCCATTAAAATTTGATGACATGGATGAAACGTAGGTGACCATTTAATCGAGAAAAATCAAAATAAAAAGGGGCAACTCAATAACCATTTCCTGAAAAACACGAGATTGCAATCAATCCTAAAATAGAATCGAAATAATGAAGAACAAGAAAACTGACCTTGATCATACTGGTTTTATTATCGACAACAAGCGGTTGAATACCTTTTTTTTGCCATAACTTACAGACTAAACCCTTAAACACAAAGAATAATCGTTAAAAGATCAAATATCTTTGTTACGAAGCTGTGCTATTAGATTAATTTCCTCCATTATGTGTGTATGTACGTATATATACATAATGATAGGATAAATCACTCACAAGGCCATTGACAAAAGTAGAGCTAACATGAACATGAAAATAAGAGACCAATGCTTTCCATCGAGAATCTCTTCGCGATCACATCTCCACCGTCAATCGAAGATATCGATACTTCGCTGTGAAAATAATAGAATCTCTTTAACGATATGATTTTTGTGTTCTTCTAAGAATATCTCTTTTAAACGAGGTTTTGAAAGGAAAAGAGAAACGCCCTTAAAAAAACTTAAAAAAATAAAAAAAAAGATATAAAGAAAAGGGAATGAGAGAAAAAATATATTTTTATTTTATTGTTTATAAAAAAATTAAATTTAATATTTTTTATCTTGATCTCACGTATGTCATCGAATGGAGGATTATCAAAAATACCCCTGTAGGGCTAAAAGACTTCAAAAATACCCTTCCCGAAAAAAAAATTTTCCGCTTCAAAAATACCCTTATAAATGCTAAAATTCCCAAAATACCCCCTGTGACCCTTCTACCCAGTTTGAGCCTGCGACCGAGTGACCCAGTACGACCCTGTGACCCTGCGACCCAGCGACCCAGTCCGACCCACCGACCCAGTCGCCGGAAAATGCCAGAAATCGCCGGAAAACGGTCGAAATCACTGAAACTCACCTACAAATCGCCGGAAATCGCCAAAAATCACCGGAAAATCGCTAAAAACGCTGGAAATCACTGAAAATGACTGAAACATTGTTGGAAATCGCTCGAAAATTGCTGCAAACCACTCAAAATAGAAGGAAATCACTCGAAAATGGAAAGAAATCACTCAAAAATTGAAGGAAATCGTTCGAAAATAGAAGAGAAACACTCGAAAATGAAAGAAAATAGTTCTCTACTTTGTTTCCCTCCTCTCAATTTTCGTTTTCCCTCTTCTTATATTTGCCTTTCCCTTTTTTGTATGTGTTTTTCATTAAGGGTACATATGTCTTTTCTCCAATTTTTTTTTTTATCAGATTTAGGAGGATAGTGTTGAAGTGTTTTAGCCCTAAGAGGGCATTTCTGATATTGTGCCATCGAATGATATTCATTATGTAAATAAATATATATCAATTTTAAAATTAATTTATAAATTGAAAGATTGTTGCTCCATAAATACATGAGTTGTATATAGTATTAAATAAATTATATATAACTCTATTAAAAATGGATAAATACAATTATAATAAGATCTTTGAATAATAATAATTCTTCAATAAAAATAGCACGTGGTCATCAATGTCATTGCCAAGATTGACCATCTTAGAGTACAGTAGAATAGAATAATATATTTCGTAAAACCCGTATAATTTTGAAAATGTTTTATATAAATAAATAAATTGGAGGAGGAAAATTAGTCACCGACGGGCCAACAAAACCACGTTAGCTCTTAGCTCATTTTCGCTAAGACTTTGTTTCCTTTCGTCGCACACGAGAGACACTGTACCTTCTCGATCTCTCTCTCTCTCTCGATCGTGGAATCTGTACTTACACGTATATACGGATATATATTCGCAAGCTTGTTGTACAAATTGTGAACCCTTTGTGATAAAAAGGGGTTGATTTTGTGGTTCAAATCTCTCGTAAGCTACTGTTTGGTGTTCCTGGGTTTTGTTGATTCATCGTCTTTCTTTTGATCTACTACGAGGAACCCTAATCAGGTTTGTGTTCTCTTTTATTTTTGTATTGAATTTGTTTCGTCTTTTTCTTTGGTTTAGATCGATATGTATCAGGGTATTTATGGTTGGGTTTAGGTTGGATCGTTTTCTAATTGGTTGCTTTTGCACGAGATATATGATATCTGCGACATGAATCTAGGGTTTTTCAGAACAGTTGTAAAAGGAAGAATTATATGGTTTATTTCAATTGAAAATGGATTATTTAGCTGAATTTAGATTCTTTAATTTGTGGTTTTGCTCATGGAGAGTATAGAATTTGTCTAGTGGATTACTAGATTCTGTCTTTCCTTGTTATGACATGAGGGTTTTGTGATTCAAAAGAAATTTAGGTGAAGAAAATTCTGAATTTCAATCAAATTTGGCATCTTTAGATGACAGTTTGAATTCAAAGAATATAGTATTGGATCATGTATTTTGACTGATGGTCAATGATCTATTGTGAAACTCAAGGGTTGATATTGATTGACTATTTGATTATTTTCAGGCATTTGTGATTTCGGCAAAAGGTCAAATATGTCGGGTGGAGGATCACAAAGCAGTTTAAGAAAATATTTGGGAGCTATCAAGGATACCACAACGGTTTCATTAGCGAAGGTTAATAGCGATTATAAGGTAAATCGGTGGCCTAATCTACGAACTTCAGGACATGATTGGTTTTCGTTTCTCTTGAGCTTGGAAATGGTTATGGTTTCAGGAATTGGATATTGCTATTGTCAAGGCTACAAATCATGTCGAACGGCCTTCAAAGGAAAAATACATTAGAGGTGGGTATTCTTCTTCCAAGTTGGTAGCATGCTGTTCATTTGAGTTCAATTTGCTGAAGAGTTAGAAACAGCTTAAGCTGGGATACTGTCTCGTTGCAGCTATTTTCATGGCTATTTCAGCGACCCGGCCTCGTGCGGATGTGGCATATTGCATCCATGCTTTGGCAAGACGGTTATCAAGAACACATAACTGGGCGGTATGAGATCACTTCCATTTGTGTAGAACTTTTGAATTTTTATCTTTTTGTTATAGGCATTCTTTTTTGTTACTTGCTAGAATGTGGAAAATATTTGTACAATTGAACATGAATTCCGTGTTTGTTAAATATGTACAAGATTCGATATTAAGCTTTATGGTTACCATTGAAGCTCATTCTTTTATCTGGCTTTATCTTTGGCTGTTCAGGTTGCTCTGAAAACTCTTATCGTTATTCACCGTGCATTGAGAGAGGTGGACCAGACATTTCATGAAGAAGTTATCAACTATAGCAGAAGCAGGAGCCATATGCTTAACATGTCTCACTTTAAAGATGATTCGAGTCCAAATGGTAGCTTTTCCCCTCCCATCAAATCTATGGCATGCACTTATCCTTTCGTCATCATGTAGCCATTTTCTTTTTCTTTCCTTATTTTCCCCCTTTTTTCTTTTCAGCGTGGGACTATTCTACCTGGGTCCGTGCCTATGCCTTATTCTTAGAAGAGCGATTGGAGTGTTTCCGGGTCTTGAAGTATGATATTGAAATTGATTCCCCAGTAAGTTTTCCTTTTCAAATGCTTCTCATCATTCCCAGAAATTTAAATTTTTTGAAGGAATCACAAATACTTGGTTTCAAATACAGAGAACCAAAGATTTGGATACTCCTGGTTTGCTTGAACAGCTACCAGCTTTACAGGAACTCCTTTTCCGAGTCCTCGGTTGTCAGGTGACAATTCAGTTCCCAGAATTTTGCTATAGATGGATTCTCATTTGCATCTGTTATTATAAAAATATATCATAGAGTACTTTACTCTCGTTTCTGCATCTTCCGCGCTTTAATCTCAATAGAAATGTATGTCGGGCACTTTAATCTCAATAGAAATGTATGTCGGGACATCTTTGCAGCCTGAAGGAGCATCAGTTCACAACCACGTTGTCCAGTTGGCACTCTCAATGGTATGCAAAATATCTAACAGATCTTAATCACAGGTCTCATAAACTAGAGTTGTTTAGTGATTGAATCCTCATGGTTTTCGTTTTACTTCCTCGTACCAACCAGGTAGTTTCCGAGAGCATCAAAATTTACCAAGCACTATCAGATGGCATTGATAATTTGGTAGATAAGGTAGGTAAATGTTTCTTTGTTCTCTGTCGTCTATTTTTTTCAGCTACATGGATAGTGATGGTTCCAAAATGACAGTTCTTTGAGATGCAACGAAATGATGCTTTGAAGGCATTGGATATCTACAGACGGGCCGGAAAACAGGTCAAATAGATGCTCAAATATATCCTGCAGGTATCTATGTTCACACTTTGATTGAAACTAAATCAAGATTTATGGTCTGAATGGTCTTTCAGGCTGAGAGACTGTCAGAATTTTATGAAGTTTGCAAAAGTATTTATATCGGACGAGGAGAAAAGTTTACAAAGATCGAACAGGTTCGGATTTTGCTGCCCATACCTGTGAATCTTATTACTTTCCTTCGTCGTGCTTCCTCTTGATAACTTTTGTGTTCTATATAGCCTCCCGCATCGTTTCTACAAGCTATGGAAGAGTATGTGAAAGAAGCTCCGCTGACTGCAGGAGTTAAGAAGGAGCGGGTAAGAGAGTTAACTTACTAAGTGTTTCCTTTTCGTCCGTTGGAATCATTTTTATCAAAATTTGATGAGTATCTCCGTTGAATTGCTGCCATGCCTAATCCATCTTCATCGGCTTTCGCTGTGGGTCGAGTTGATTTTTAACCCTTTCTTCTTCTTCAACAATAGGCGGTTGACAATAAACTTACTGCTCCTAAAGGAGTTTTGGCAATAGAGTATGAAAAGCCTCCAGAGGTAGTCGAGGAGAAACCGGCATCTCCTCCTCCTCCAGAACCGGTTAAAGAGGAGGCAGAGAAACCCATTGCTCAACAACCCGATTTGCTTGTATACTTCCTTAGCTACCTTCTCTAAGAGCGTGTCGTATTTATTCTTCTTTCGACCATTATTGACTCGTTTAGCTTTCTGTGGCTACTAGTCTTTGGATGATCCAGCCCCCGTGGTCGCGGAAATAGAAGAGAAAAATGCTTTGGCTTTGGCTATTGTCCCGATTACTGGTAAGTTCTCTGTAATACAGAGTTAAGACCAAGGTTTTCAGCAAGTACGGAATTCGAGAATCATCACGTTCATGGTTATGTATTCAGCTGAGCAACCGACATCCGTTTCTGTTGGAACAAATGGAAGTACGACGGGTTGGGAACTAGCTCTTGTAACTGCCCCGAGCTCAAATGAAAGTGCCGCTGCCAATAGCAAACTGGTAACTCTCTTATAACCCCGGCTTTTCTCTTATTGTGCGGTTCGTATATACTGTTCCTTGGAACGTTACATTGATGGCTGTTTCTCGTGAAAGGCTGGTGGGTTGGACAAACTTACACTCGATAGCCTTTACGATGATGCGATCAGAGCGAGCAACCAAACCAGAAGCTACAACCCGTGGGAGGTGGCCCCAGTTCACAACGGCTCGATGGTTCAACCCTCAATGCACGACGCGTTCTTCGCCTCTAGTACAGTCGCGGCTCCTCCCGAGTTTCAGATGTCAGCAGCGATGGGCAGTCACCAGCATCAGGGATTCATGTACCAACAACCCAACCCAGGAATGATGATGGGTCCTCTTCAACCTTATCAACAGCCATATCCACAACAACATATCAATCCCAACCCCTTCAGCAATCCTTTCGTCCCGAATGCTAACACGCATCCCTACGGAGCCAGTGTCCCGGTTCAGGGCTATAATCCGAATTCAAGCTTTCTCTGAGGTATGATGATGATGATGGATGATGATGATGACTCATGTTGGATCTATGACTCTTGTACGAGGAAGATGAGATGTCATGTCCAATGTACGATATGTATACATGTGTTGTTGTGATATGATCATATTTGTAGCTTCAGAGATTTCTTTTCATTTGGTAAATAATAGTACTGTAATTTTTTTTTTTTGGTCTTTGGGAGAGTTTTTGGAGAAGTCATTTGGTTATTCGTTTTTGTTGAAGGTGTGTGTAATAATGTCTTTAAACCTTTTGTTTTTGTTTTTCTTTCTCTCATTTTCTTTTTCCTTCCAATTTTTGTAATCATCATTTTTTATTATGACCCTTGACTGTAAATTCTTAAGAGTGACATTAGTGTTGGTTTATGTTTGATTTAATGTGGAATCTAAATTTTTATAAGAGATAATTGCGTAAATATATTTATATTATGAGAAGGGGACGAAAACCAAAAATTTAGAAAATATATACTAATATATATGTATTAAAATATGCAATCAAATAATTTTATAATTGGCTTAGAGAAATTTTTAATTTGAAATTATTTTTTAAAATTATATTTGATTTATTACTATATTTAATTTATTTTAAAGTTAATTTAAGAAATTGATGTAAAAACAAATAAATATTAAATGGAAAATAGTGAATGTTTTAGAATTTTATATCTTTTTTCCATAGTAACAATCAAATAGTATATATTAAGACTAAGATATCTGAAATATTGTTCAACTACTATTGGTGTATCCTATCACAAATTAATTATTAAGTTTCTCTTTATTTGGTTCGTTCACATCATAACTTCTGTATTTAATTTTTTTTATGTTATTTTGTTTATTGAATAAAATATGTCTAAACTTTTATTTTGAATTTTATGCCGTGATTACAACTTTTAACTTCAAACACTCTAATTTTTTTTAAGAAATCTAAAAAAAACCTTACATATCTATTAACCAAATAAATCTTAATTTTCTGTAAGATAATTAGAAATAACATACCAATAAATTTTTCAATCCTAATCATGTTTATTGTGCCATGTATAATTACAATTTTTTAAAACGATATTATAAAAAATTTGATAAATTGATTTGAACATCGGTAACAAATCTAAACTGAAATCTATATAAAAATTATTTTTTTTAAACCAATACAAAGATGATGGGTATCGAATATGTGTATATAATTTATTTAATTAATGATGATACAAAGGGTCTTCTATTTCACATTAGAATTATAATTTTGGATAGAATAAAGACACTGTACGGTATCTAGAATATTGAAATCATTCAATATCCAATACGTTCATAAACACATTCATAATAATTCACTAAATTCATAACATTTATTTGAAAATATAATAGAAATAATGAACGACAAGTATAATTGACATCACTTAATAACAAAATAATTTAAACCGAATATAATCCGACCGAATAAAAACATCAAAATATACAAAATTCAAAATCCACCGCGCTCATTAATAGGCGAATTCAACTTCGTTACCTTCCAAAAGCCACCGTTCTCTGCTTGTGACACAAGCAAATGAAGATCTGACACAACAACTCAAAGAGAAAAAAGTTTAAATATTTTCCAAATTAATAAATCAACTCAAATATAAATAAATAAATAAATAAATTATTCTTGATAAATCTATTACATTAGGTTTCTGTCAGATTTTTTTTCGAAGGATTTTTCTCAAGGGAACTAACAATGTCTTGGCTCTTGAAGTCTCTCCAGATCACCGATGATTCGGGGCCCTCGTCGTCTTCTTCCGCCGGTAATGAAACTTCCTTTCCGGAGAATTCTCCGACCGATCGTGGCGGTGGTGTAAAGGAAGATTTGTCCGTACTCGGTCAGACCATCGGCCGACAGCTCCGTGGGTTCGCGTCTTTCCTTGCTCCGCCTCCGTCCTCCGCCTCGTTGGAGGATCATAAGGAGGAGGAGGAGCCGCGGCTGCAACCGAAACCGTCGGATTCTTCAGCGCAGCAAGGGCTCGTCGGGATCCGGAACGATTTAGTGGAGATCGGTGGGAACTTGAAGAGTGGACTCTCTCGCTTGTCGAATTTGTTACAGTTTCCTACTAATCTCGATGAAAGGGGAAGAGAAAAGACAGAATACGAATCTGAGGATTACGAATTCGATGAAGTACCTGGAATTTCTGAGGGAGTAGTCGATCTCGCGAAAGAGATTTCGACGAGGCCTGGTTGCTGGACAGATTTTCCTCTGTCTCTAGACAATGGTAAACCCTTGATTTTCCATGTATATTAGTTGTCCTCGGGTCGCGGTGTTTTGCATAATTAGGAGGCTGCTCTGTTCGGTGGATTCTTCGTAGTTAATAAATTGAGGAATTGTGGTTAAGAAGGCCTGAATGTGTTGTTTTTCAGATCATGACAACCAAAAACCTCGGATTTTTACTACATAGGCTCAGCATCATGGTTTGGTTTGAATCATTTCTCTTAGGTGCATTGAAGTAGTTGAGGTTTTCCGCCAGGCACTAAAACTTGGTCGTTAGGACAAAACTTGTTGAATTTGAGTTGAAATTCTTTGAATTTAAGTGTCAAGCCGATGTTATCCCATTAGACCTTCATAGTTGCTTAGACCCTTTTTGGTAGATGTTGATGGCTTATGCAGTTGACTGTTTTTGTTTCATCTGATCTTTATCTGTATTCACCCACTTTAGTGAAGAGTATGTTTTTTCTTGTTATAGTGGCCAGCTTTAGTAATCCCGTTTTCATATTCAGATTCAAGCTCAATTGTTTCTGAGTCCCATCATTATGGGTGAACGGACATTTTCAATTTCACTTTGGCCAGAAAGCATCATCAATCTTCGAGAGGAAAACTCGTTCTCGTATGATTAGTGCATCAACTTTGGTCACCTAATTGGTGGAACCGGTTACTGGTTAAGAGATGAATGTACCATTTTTGGATATACCTTTTCTGCTTATTGATCTCTCTTGAGTCCAAATAGTTCTGTAATATCTTGAAAAAAATGTGCCACAGTTTTTGAAACTTCACATCACAATGTTTGCAGATTTTGAGTTATCCGATGCTCAGAGGGCGCATGCATCGGCTATTGAACAACTGGTCCCTGGCCTCGCAGCTTTGAAGAACGAAGTTAGTAAAATCGTGGATAATGAGCAGTTCTGGCTAATATATTTTATATTGCTAATGCCGAGAGTGAATGCACATGATCTTGAGCTTCTAGCAACTTCCAAGGTAAGACTCTGCACTCAACAATCATTCTCATAGCATAGCGTCGATCATATCAAATCGGGTAATATCTTAAGTTTGAAAACCTTATAACCTTATCCCAATTCTTCCTCCATTTAAATGCGTTAAACACAGGACATTGTTTGTGCTATGAAATAGCTGAAACCATAGAATATTTTGTCAAATCATCTACGTTGTCGGGTCTCTTGCTTTGTATATATATGTGCTTGATAACGGTTGCAATAGCCACCGCTGAAACATATATAGTTCATATGAATGGCTCAGGTTGTTGAAACGAGAGACCGGCTTCTACTAAAGTTGCAACAGAAGAGGGAGGCAGGATCAAGCGATAGTTCCGAAGATCACGACTCTTCTGAAGAATCTGGGAGCCGAGAAACAGAAAATGTGGATGAAACCGAGCATAAAGAGAAGAGCGAAGAGTCATCCGACGATACACAAAGGTGTTCTGGAGATGAAGAGGATGTCTCCTTCAGCGATCTAGAGGTTTACGACGATAACAATCTCTTGGATAAGCCATTGTCCAATACGAACACACACAACAGACGAGCATCAAATGCAAGCGGTTCAAGCGATTGGATTCAACTCAACAGAAGTCCACAAGGAGAGCGACAAAGCATTCATGGGAAAGATTCAGAAGGCGAGTCTAGCGATTGGCTTGCGGTTGGCGATTCCGATTGACCATGAATTCCAGGTACAACCCTTTATTTTTACTGTAAAGTTCTCGTTAAATTATCTATTTTCAAACTAGTCTTTTATCGGACACATTGTTTTCAATAATGTGCATGTATATACGACCCGAGGAGCGTCCTCCTCGTTGCTGGTGATGAACATAGCATTTGGGTTTCTTCATATTTCATCAATATAAATATATAACTACATTGGTACTAAATGAATAGGTTATGATATTCATATGCTTTATTCACATAGACAAGATTTGGAGGAGTATATTTTTAATTCCAAAAAAAAGTTATCTCCATGTATTTTATCGGAGACATGGTCCATCCGATATAGGAGTGTATATATACACATATATATGTATATACACACGCATGTGATGGTCCTCACAGCCTTAGAAAACATCAGAGGCCTAGTTTAGGTCTATCTACAAGAACATGATAAAGAAGAACACAACCAATGGATCATAACCCATATGGGTAAATCTCAAATCAACGAGGGCCTCAAGATCTTGTAGTGAAATCTTAGCCGTTAGATGAAATCTTGGATTCATCACATTAACCAGTTTTATGATTTCACATGTTTGACACCAAAATCTGACAAAATAAAAGGGAAAATGAAAGGTTATTCCTCCCTTTTGTCATTTATTTGTATCATCATTACCTTATGATCCTAACTACAGTATGTTTACCCCTCTTGATGGATTACCGTAAAGATCGATCATAATCACACCAGACGGTAGATAACACATAGAGTTGGGATATTTCCGGTTTTGATCTGAAATTTTGGGTTGTTGTTCGGTTTGGGTTTCAGGTTTGGAAATTTTGAATTGAATTGGATCCAAATGTATTTTGTTTTTTGGATTTTTTACATTAAATTTGGGTTCGAGTTATTATTATTGTAACTTGTAACAAAACAAAACATATATTTCAAAAAAGAAGAAATTACAATATTGATTTCTCCTTACTCAACATTTAAAAATAGTCTAGATCAAGAAATACCGTAATCTAACAAAACTTTCATAATATGTGACAACAAAACATATTTTAGTTAAATCTAATTATATTAAAATCTCTTTAGGGGCAACATATAGATATATCAGGCGAGAAGTTGGGTTAACCCATTTAGTTTTTTTAAGTAAAAACAAAGTGCATATAGTTATTATTATTTTTTAAATTCAGATTTTTTGAGTTGTTCTCTCCAAAAAGCCGTTGTCATGCTTATTATATTGCCTATCCTCTGAATTGTAAATTAAGTTAGTGTTATCTATTATAATTCTTCCAACAACGAATAAGTCGGATTTTGAAAGATAACTCTTTATCTTCTATCCAAGTGATCCTAGGCGAGAGAGGCTACGAGTTTCTTTGTGGCATAATGACCTTCCATCGAACCTTACCACTTGAAATGGGTTTGCTTTTATAAGATCACACAAAGATTGAATGAACCCTAAACCCATACCAAAAAGACTTGAATGTCCAAAAATACTTTCTGGTAGTAAAAAAATTGTAATTATTTGATGAATTTTAAAATTTTGATTTGTGAGAATTTAATTGTTGAACGATGGAATGTTCAAAAACACTTTCTGATTTATTTGATGAATTTCAAAATTTGATTTTAATTTGTGAGAGTTTAGTTGATTATAACTATTTGACGAATTTCAAAATTTTGATTAAAAAAGAATTATAACTATTCGAAATTTTGATTTGTGGGAGTTTATAAAAGTTTTAAAATGTTTCAAATAAAGTAAGTTTTTAATTTTATAAATTTATTTTAGAGATTATTAAGATATGAATTATGTAAGTGATATTCTCTCCTACTACGTATTCTCCAATTACAAGAGAAAAGAGCATTGAGTATAAGTTCACCTGAACAATAATATTTGGAAAAACAACTTTTCGCCCCTTAAGTTTACCACTTTAATCATATTCCCCCTTATCTTTACTCTTCATCCTATTCTCCCTAAACTATCGTTACTCATCCTATTTCCCCTAAATTTTAAAAATTCATCCTATTCCCCTCCTTCGTTAACTTTTCTTAACTATTCTGTTAAATATTTTTAAATCAGCCTACTTCCCCCCAAACTATATACTTTCCAGTCTATTTCCCCCCGAACTCTATGAATTTCAGCTTATTCTCCCCCGAACTATAGAATTCTAGCCCATTCCCCTCTGAACTATATAAATTCTCATCTATTCCCCACAAACTCTGTAAATTATAACTTATTTCCCCCGAACTATATAACATCTAATCTATTCCCCCTATATAAACTCTAGCCTATTCCCCCCGAACTATATGATTTCTTTAATAGTAACATATTTTTTTTAATTTTAATGTTTTATTAAATTTTGTAAATTAAAAAATATTAAAATTAAAAATACTTTAATTGCTTACGATTACAAAAAATTCTATATGACTTTAAATTGTGGATATTAAATTTTGTATATTAAAAAATATTAAAATAAAATACTTTAAATTAAAATAAAAATACTAAAATATCTTCAACAATAATGAAAACATACCACTTTAACGATTACAAAATGATAAAAAAAATTATAACATGACGTTTAATTACACAATAAGTTCATAAGTACTAAACGGTAAAAAATATAACTTGATGTCCACAAATGATCTTCAAAATGATTTTGCGAGATCAAATACTTGTCAAAATAAAATAAAATAAACACAAACATACATATTAGAAGATGTTATACTCTAAGATAAATTGAAAAATACATCTTATCTAAACGTCTTAAGAAGCAATATGGTATAATTTGAGATTCTGGAGGCTGAGAAGATATTGTGATATCGTCGTTTTGCTGAAAAAAAAAATAAACCAACATAAGAATTACATATTTTTTTAAAATCTAAAACAAAGTATAAAAAAATACCTGGATTTCTCGTGTTTGTTTACAAGATCTAACATTATGTCTAGATGCTCCACATCGTCCACAATGAACTTTGGTTCCATGCTTGCTTAACTTGGATTTTTTCTTCAGTGGAGATTCGTTTGGATCCTTTCTTCTATGATATTTCCTAGGTCTACCAGGCATATTTCTTACCGCGGGTAAAATGGATAAGATTTTCGCCCGATTTCTTCTAAAACTTTGCACCAGAAAGTGGAGAAATGTTTCTCCTATAAGTTTCTTGCCATTTACTCACCAAATAATACTCGCTGATATAATGCTCAACATCTTTTCTCCTTTCAATCATCACACAATATGCATGTTGACAAATAATACCACATATATCCCATCTTCTGCATGTATACGTTTGTTGCCTCAAATTAACCACATATGATATTCCAGCATCATCAACTTCAAATCTCTCGTATGAACTAGGATACGAGACACAACTACCACTCTTCAACTTAGCTTTTTCTAATGATTGGATCACTGTTGGAGTGTGTACACCCATGTACTTTTCCGCAATTGTAGCCCTTTTATCAATCTTGACCATAGCTTGTCTTCTTATTATTTCTAGCATCTCTACCATAGGTCTACGTCTAGCAGGAATAATACTATTGTTGAATGATTCAGCCATATTATTGTGAACATCGCTACAACAACCGGGTTTAAAGAATGCACGACACTAGTGACGTGGATGAGTCTTCATCAAATCATCAAAAGCAGTCTTATTAAATTTTTCTAGTTTTCCATAACTAGAAATAAAATCGGGCTCATTGTAACTCGAAGCAATATTCCAAATCAAATTGTTAATCCTTCCCCTGATCCGAGATCCAAATCGCTTTTAAGTTTTGTTATAAACCAATACCAATTCTCGGTATTTTCCACTGGTACAATGGCCCAAGCAATATGGTAGATTTGGTTATTTCCATCCCGACCAACGACAACCAAAATCTGACCTGTAATAGCACTCTTGAAAAAACAGCCATCCAACCCTACTATAGGTCTACAATTTTGTTTCCATGACGTTTTTAAAACTTCAAAGCACACATAAAAGCGATCAAATATCTCGTGCCCTCCACTATCTCCAATAGTTTGCACTTCCACTGATGAACCCGGATTTGAATTCTTAATTTCAACCTCATAATCCCGCAACCTAGCAAATTGTTCATCTCTTTTCTTCTGAATATTCTCTAATGTCGTCTTCTTCTCCTTTTGACACTTGTTTATTGATACTATTAACTTGTATCTTTTTTATCCACTGTTGCATCTTTAACGACATAATATATGGATCATTCCTTAAATCATCCTCAAACATCTTCGCTATTAACGGGACTTTTTAACAACTTGCATTTTCCTTTAGGTTCACATATGTGTGTTCAGAAACATATGTTTTTATCGTCCAAATATCTTTCTCCATAGCACAATAAACCCTCCATTTGCATCCAACCTCGCAACAAATAGCACTATTGGCATCTTTATCCCATCGATTAAAACAAACATTCTTTCCGGTATTCAAAACTAATTCAACAATAGTATTCCTGAAATCTTCATCGGAATTGAATGCTCGTCCTAACTGTAACTCATATCCTCCAACACCGATAACGCTCCTTTCTCTAAAACTAATTTCTAAATCGTTATCACTATCACACGATTCTAAATCTGATTCCACGTTCGGCTCTTCATCACTATCAATCCATAACTCATTGCAAAAACTTTCTAATCCTGGATCATCATTCTCGACGTAGTTCCTACAATCATTAAAAATCAACTATTATCGAATATTAAAACCAACAATTATTGAAATAAAATCTACCCTCGAACGTCCCAATCTGCCCCGAGCATCCCAATTCGTCCCGAGCGTCCACCCCGAGAATCCCAATCTGCCCCGAGCGTCCCCCGAACATCCCAATCTACCCCGAGCGTCCCCCGAACATCCCAATCTGCCCCGAGCGTCCCCGAGCGTCCCAATCTGCCCCGAGCATCCTCCGGAGCACAGACGACGACCTGGAGGCGAAGGCCGAACGAACTGGACGAAGGATGGAGGCGAAAGACGACGAACTGGAGAAGGGCGGCGAACTGGACGATGGGAGAAGGACGACGGGCGGAGGACAACAGGAGAAGGCCGACGGGAGAAGAATGCTGAACGAACTGGACGAAGGACGGGGCGAAGGACGACGAACTGGAGAAGGGCGGACCAACGAAATACCTCATGGGAGAACCAACGGCGGACGACTGCAGCATTCTTCGGCCGACGGAGGAGAACAACGACGCCGTAAAATGCAGAGAGAGGACCGGTGGCAGCTTCAGTTGGAGGAGAGGGAGAGGAAATATTTTTTTATTGTTTAGGTTAATTTTTTTAATTAATTAGGTAATTGGGTTAATTGTAATTGGGTAAATGGGTAAATGGGTAATTGGGTTAACGGGTAATTTGATTTGGATAATTTTATTAATTGGGTAATTGGATTCAGGTAATTCGGCTAATGGGTAATTGGATAATTAGGGTTAGAAATAGTTAATAGAAAAGTTAACAGACGGGAGAATATGCTGAATGTTTAAAGTTTAAGGGGAATAGGATGAGTGACAATAGTTCATGAGGGAATATGATGAGCAGTAAAGTTCAAGAACGAATAGAATTAAGGTGGAAAACTTCATGGGAATAGACTATTTTCCCATAATATTTCGTATTAAGATATTGCCGAAAAGGGAAACTCGTATATATGGTGACTATAAATTTTCTACTACCAGAACGTTATTTCTCTTTTAAAATACGATAAATAATCGAATAAAAAAACTGGAATATTCTTGTTTTTTTAAGAGGTAACAGTAGGATAGGATCTAGAAGTGAAATTCAAAATAGTAAGGGTGAAAAAAGAGAGTGATAAAGAAATATGGGGCAAAAAGAAAGGAAAGAAAAGATGGTCCATGCAATGTCTACAAGAGACCAAAACAATAGCATCTTCTCACGATCCAATCCCACATGTATGCTTCGCTGTCCTAACTTCTCTATCATATTTGCCGGTTCTTTTTGCCATCCTTAAGACTCATAATACTCTCCCACAAATTTATCTCTGTTTTTTACGTCATTTTTTTCGAATCTTTTGTTACCCAATGTTTTCTTTTGTCAAAACTTATATAAAGTTTTCATATTTTGACGACTCTTTAATTGTTTTATTTTCCATCGATTATAATTCTTTCAGAAGTTTTGTTAAATCGCTCTTTTTGTAAGATAAAAGGACGCCTCATTTATAAATTTATAAAATACAAATTACAAAAACGCAACAAACATATGAGATGACATGTTCCATGACAAGAAGATAAAATCTCATATACTTTATGAAGCAACTAAGCTTCTATTGAAACCAAATTAGTCGTCATCCATTGAAGTAGTTAAAACATATCTACAAAACATAATAAGTTTATCCCTTATATATCCTAAACTAATAGGCCAAGAGATGCCCATGATGAGTGTCCGAAGAAAATGTTACTTATTTAAAATTTTGTGTCTTATAGATTCTCCGCTACCGTTAGACAAATATGCGATAAATCATTAATGGTCGAGACTTGTGTTTAACACAACTTTTTTAAATTTGAGTTTTGTGCTACCTCAAGAAAATGATAAACTTATCAAGTACTTAAGTAAATTGAATAAAATAAAATATGTTTTTAGTTTGATTTATATTAAAAATTCCAACAGAAAAATGTTCATATATTACGTTAATGACCCATCAAAGTGAAGTGAACTCAACTCATAGTTTACTTGCACAGCCATTGATCAAATTTACCAAGAAAATAGGGAAAAAAGGATAATATGCGTTAAAAATAGATCGCCAATACAAAATAGCGATGTGTCATTAGGGCATTTTGTATTTTTATGATAATTGCCAACTAGCAAAATTTGGTCTCATGTCTTCTCAGTGTAGCCCCATCTTCACGTGATTCCTCTCTTCCTCTCCCTATATATAAAACCCTAAATCTCTCTGTTTCTCATTCGCCGGAAAAAATGGAGTCCTCCAAGTTTTATGCCCTATTCCTCATTCTCACCCTCTGTATTTCTTCTTTTGCCCCTGCCCTCTCTTGCGGCTCTTGCAACCCTTCCAAGGGCAAACACGGCCACAAAAAGTCCACCCCCAAGCTTCCTGTCCCGCCCGTAACTGTGCCGAAGCTCCCTGTCCCTCCTGTGACAGTGCCGAAGCTCCCTGTCCCTCCTGTGACAGTGCCGAAGCTACCCGTCCCACCCGTAACCGTGCCGAAGCTTCCAGTTCCTCCTGTTACCGTCCCTAAACTTCCCGTCCCTCCGGTGACTGTACCGAAGCTCCCCGTCCCTCCGGTGACCGTCCCCAAGCTTCCCGTCCCTCCGGTGACCGTCCCAAAGCTTCCAGTCCCTCCGGTGACAGTCCCGAAGCTCCCCGTCCCGCCTGTGACGGTCCCAAATCTTCCCGTCCCTCCGGTGACTGTCCCAAAGCTTCCCGTTCCACCGGTGACAGTTCCTAAGCTTCCAGTTCCTTTGCCGCCGTTGCCAGTTCCTAAGCTTCCAGTTCCTCTGCCGCCGTTGCCAGTGTTGAACCCACCAGCCACCGGAGGGAAGCCGTGCCCCCCACCGCCGGGGAAGGCAGCGAAGTGTCCGGTGGACACGTTGAAGCTTGGGGCGTGTATTGACTTGCTGGGAGGGTTAGTGAAGATAGGGCTTGGGGATCCAACGGTGAACAAATGTTGTCCATTGGTACAAGGGCTGGCCGAAGTTGAAGCCGCCGCTTGTCTTTGCACTACGCTTAAGCTCAAAGCTCTTGACCTCAAAATTTACGTTCCCATCGCTCTTCAGCTTCTCGTAACCTGTGGCAAGACTCCTCCTCCCGGCTACACTTGCACTCTCTGAAGGATCCCGAGGTGACTACTTTCCCATATTATACAACTGATTAATACGATTTACATCAATTTATATATATATATATATACATATATAGACTGCCATTGACTCACTCTGAGTTTGATAGTGACCATGTCGAATACTTTAGTCACAGAGGATTACATAATTGACTCTTTATATATATATATATAATTGACTCTTGATATATATATATATATATATAACCATTTTTGCGGGTTTATGGCATACTACGTTAGCTTAGTTCTATGCTAATATTAATATCTTTCATAAAATGAGGATGTACGGAAAGACACTTTGTATGGTTCACGATTTGAAATAAAATTTACTCTTTTTACTTAAACAGACAGAATTTCCATGCATTATTTGTACGTGTTTGGTATAGTAACTTTGTCAGACATGAAAATGGAATGGAAGTATTCACATCTTTCAGCAAATTATTTGTCACATGCAATATATCGAAGTCAAATTTCGAATATTCCTTACCATATTTTAATTTTATAACGTTGGTTTAGTAGATACCCGCTATTGATAAATTAAAACACAGCTTTTTGCATTTACTCCAACGAATTTAGTTCTTAGTATTTTTTTATTCACATTTTTTTCTTTTTTTTGCTCCTATGAAAAACTCTTAAGAAAACCTAAGTATCATTGCTTCGAGTGGAAAACACAACATTTTATAAGTACTTATTTTCCATGTTTATGTGTATATATATACATAATTGTAATAGATTAGTTGAATTAACGAATGAAATAATAAATGTCTCTTTCATCTTAAATCCGAGTTTTAGAGATGATATTTTGAGTTAGATAATCGGAATTTTAGTTAAAAAGAATATTGTATATTATAGAATATATGAAATTTATTTTAGAAATTATATAAATGTAAGTGACTACGTACATTTTTTCATTAATTTGTATTGCATGCAATTTTCATGTCTACATAGTGATCGAATTACAAGAACTGTAAAAAAATGTCACTTAAAATGCAATATTTTATAGAACCATGTAGTAAAGGTGTCATGTTAAAATTGTAATATGTTCCATTACATTGTTAATTTGTGATGTTTCTGTAGTAATTTAATTTAAATTATTTATTTTGTTATTTCAGATAGGAGCAAAATTGGCATGAGAGGATGCCAAAACTTATCTCTCTCTCGTTTTCTCTCTTTATCCAATCTTATCCAATCTTTTGTATGTTATTTATTTGAATTTTACAATTCAACCATCATTGATTCTTCTCTCTCCATCTCTCTCCTAAGTTTTAGTATCATTCTTCTCTTTGATATTTAGCTTTAGTTTCTTACATTTCATAATTTAATCCAAGTGAAAACATAGTGAAAACATATTGATAAGGTAGGTTTAGCACTACAGGAAAAATGTCAATATCAAACAAAAAATGGATTAATTCCATCGCTGATATGATCAAATGTAACAAGATATTTACTGGCAATATGTTTTTTGTTGCAAGTTACGGCATGTGCGACAACAATGACGTTTTGTTAGGAATGTGCGACAACAATATGTGACCAGTTGGCGACTACTTCGTTCGTTGTTAATATTCCATATATTGTAACTTACATATCATACCACAACCAATTATTGATAGATATAATCTCAATCCATAGAAAATCCCATTTTATGTTTTTCAATCTATTGAGATCTAGTTCATTTCTGATGATTTCGGTTTCGGTTTTAGTGTGTAATTTTCATAAGAACTAAACAATCAATGGTTCGAATTATTACCATTTAGTAATTGGATAACGCAGAATTGAGCAACGATTATGCGTTGCCTCCACGAGTAATCGGCACCGAGAAAGAAAAACCGTTTTTCTCTCTTTGGAGCGATTTATTATCACATATATAACTATCTAACTATCCCATATTTAATATTACACATGTATATATAATCCGACCAAGCATAGTCTACCTTTGGATCGATCTACACTCGCATAGATATATACACACTCATTTAATATTTTTCACAAAAAAATTTCCACAAGAGAGTATACTTTGGTATCTCAAGTTTCAATTTATTTATTTAAAATATTAAACTTGTACAAACTGTAACAAAAAACTATTGTTGATTAATAACTAGATTTATGTCTTTCATAATATGGTCTTAATTAAAGAGACATAATTTACATGAATTTCATCATGACATAATGTGTAAAATAAGATAATTTACACAAAAGTCAAATGCATAAATAAATGCAGCGAAATCTATATCACGGTGGTTATTAGTACATAAAAGTACACAACCATAACTAATTACGTTGAAAACCGGTAAAGCCATAACCATAACACATGAATCTAAGAACACGTGAAACGGTGTATAGGAATCATGCAATAGAATTAATGGCACAAAAAAACCAGTAAAGCCATAAGTAAAATACATGAATCTATGAACCACAAAAAAAGTGCATAGAAAACGTGTAAATATAATTGATGGCACTAAAAAACCGGAGTAGCCATTACTAAAGTGCTTAAAACCATACACCACAGAAAACAGTATACAGAAATCATGTACTGCAATTAATGGCCAAAAAATGGGAGCACAATCATTGCAACGAGTATCCGTTGAAAATTGCAATGGATGGCCCTTGAAAAAACGAAAAGATTGCGATTTGAAATTTTTTGATTGGACATCTATTGCAACGGGCATCCGTTGAAACACCTCATTGAAACACCTCATTTTTAACATATTAAAAAAAACCTCTCAAATCATATCAAAACCTCTCCGAAAAAATTTAAATACAATACACTATGATGTTTGAATGATTCACTGGTTATAAAAGATAGTTACCTATTTTTTATGGAACTCCGCCATCATCCGGTTATAATAGTTGTCTAGTTTTGATGGAACTCCACCATCATTTATTTTCGTAATACGAGATAAAAAAGAAGAATACAAAGTTTTAGATGTTATAATATTTTATTTGTAATGTTTGCTTTAAATATTAAATTAAAATTTTTGGTAGATTTTGAATTAATATATTAAATTTAATATTTATTAAAAAAATTATTTTTTTTATAAATTTGTCATAAAATCATCAGATATTTTTTTGATTATACAATCATAACATAACGAGCATCCGTTGCTATATTTAAAATTTATGCTCAAAATTACCAACGGCATCCGTTGGCAATTTCCAATTTTCCCGCTTGACAACGTCTATTTTGTTCTAGTATTTTCATCTATTTTCATAGTTAGTTTCATCATTCATTTGATTTTACCAAACATTAAGCATCATTATCATCCCGTTTTCAGTCATTTTGGAGCTAAGGGACGTGCCAAGACAAAGTGCAAACATCGAGGATCATCACGGGACAAACGGGACGAGAATCGGCATGGAAAAGCCACTACCCGTGCGGGTACTTCCCTAGCCCGAGCGGGCAAAAGTTACGGCGATTTTGTCAAGCAAATTGTGCACGATTTGGGCAAGAAAAACCATGATCAGGGCCTCAACCCGAGCTGGCACAAGCCATGCCCGAGCGGGCAGCATGCCAGCCTGAGCGGGCACATCCTCAGCCCGAGCGGGCACCCCTTTTTCATCGCGTTTTTGCGCGATCGTCTGCACCGTACCCGAGCGGGTCACTTTCCTTGCCCGAGCGGGTCGCGGCTGTCACTTGCAACTTTAAATAAGTTAATTTGACTTAAAACAAGGGGAAGTTGGTGGGGGACTTATACAATAAGGAAAACACCCTTAGAGAAGAGGAATAAAGTCATATTTCGCTGGAGGAAGAAATAGAAACGTTGCCAACTTAATCAAGATTTGGAAAACTCAAGAAAAGGCAACAAAGTGAGGTGGCTGCTGTAACGAAGGGGGAGAGCTTCAGAGGGACGAATTCAGACAGAAAAGTTAGAGACGAGAGAGAGCACACGGGGAGAGAAAGAAGGAGAGCAGCATGCACACACAAGGACGAAGGTCAGAGCGACGAAACCGGAACGCGGAGGAGCTATTGAAGACATCGGTAATAGAATAGGGAGGGATGTCATTCTTTATCCATGTTGAATATAGTTATCTTTTGTGTTTCGTTTTCTAAGTTCATGTCCGAGTAGGTCCATAGCCATAGGTTAGAGAGCTTGGCCGATATGTAGCGAAGTCTTGTTCTTAATGCTTTTGTTCTTGAACGCCACTTGAATGAATGATTTTGGTATTTGATCGTTTTTAGATTGATTGATTGTTATTAATGTTTTCATTCTTGTACGCCACTTTAATGAATGATCATAGAAGTTTAATGAATCTACGCCAGGGGATTAGACTTCGGAACTCAGCTCCTATATTAGAGCTTGAATTCCCTGAACTCGTGATAATATCTGAGACCATGATCTTGTTAGAACTTCGTTGCATCATCGTGCTTCTCTCGAAACCTGTGGTGTTTAGTTCATTGAGTCTTAATCCGATAGTTAGTTAGTTAGTTTATCTTTATTCGCATTCCCACCACTTATTGATTGTACACGTCCTATTCTTTAGTTTACTATAGAGTTGCATCGATTCCTCGTGTTCGATCCTGGTACTATACGATCCGTATTCTTGCGGAAGCGTTAGTCTAGGTAATTATTATTTGAGATTAACCACATTAAGTTTTTGGCGCCGTTGCCGGAGAATTGATTACGACTTTAGAGTTAGTATAGTTTTGGATTAGGACACAGTCCTTTCCGGAGTCTTATTTGCTTTTTCGTATTTTTGCTTTCTTTATTTTGAGTTAAGTTCGCTTAGTTCTTGGAACTCACACGACTTTTGTGTTTTGTTTCTTCATCTTGTGCAGCTCATTTGTGCATGAGAGGTACCAGAAGTGCTGATCTTGTTTAAGACCCAGATTTTGATAGAACGCTCAGAGAATTAAGGAGACAAACGAGAGCTAGTGCAAGCCAACCGATCGATAACACACAAGTGCACCTAGACCTCCAAACCGAGATAGTAATTGAACAAAAGATTGTAGACAAGAGCGAAGAAGAGCTAATGGCAGAACGTCGAGACTTGAACATGCCAAACGTGCCACCAGTGCAACCAGCGACGACTTATGGATCTTACACGATCCCTAAGCATACCCAACTCTTGTCATGCATTACTAGGAGAGAGGCTCGCGTGGAACTACAGCCGGCATTCATCCAAATGCTCGGTAACGCAGCGTTCAGAGGGAGACCCGCCGAGGATCCGAACCAGCAATCTTACTGATTCAAGATGCTCTGTAGAATAATCAGAACCGGAGACGGAATCTCGGACGAGGATGTCATGTTAGCTGCCTTCCCATTCTCAGTGAAAGATAAGGCGCAAGACTGGTTGTACTCTCAACCGGCGAATTCTATTGGATCATGGGGACAGCTAGAGGAGATGTTCATGATGCGATTCTTCCCGCAGAGTAAGGCTCAACTTGCCAAGAATCAGATCAACACGTTCGTTCAAGGGGCAGCTGAGAGTCTATACGAAGCGTGGGAGAGATTCAAAGGCTACCAACGCCTTTGCCCACATCACAGCATGGATCAGGGTATCTCATACATAACTTTCTGCAAGGACTCATGGATAACACGAGGATCTTGATCATAGCCGCCGCTGGAGGTTCTTTGAGCAACCTCACTTTTTCACAGATCGAATACCTAATCGATCGTATGACTGATGAAGGCAGCAACGCCACTGGAGAATACAATCGCAACACTCCAGCAAGGGTAGCTAATGTGAACGACACGCATACCATATATGCCGAGCTAGCTGAAATAAAAGGTCAAATCAGTGGGCTCTTCAATATGATGTCCAAAGCGAATCAACCGAAGAGTTTTGAGCAACCAGAAGAGCAAGGAATTCAAGGGTACGAGGAGGTGAGTTATATGAGCAACAATCAGCCTTTGGGTAACACTTACAACCCCGAGTGGAGAAATCACCTCAATCTTTCGTACAAGAATTCCGACGGTGTATTCAATGCACAACGTTCATCGGGGAACTTCCAACCGCGTTTGATGCAACGCAATCAGAATTTTCTACCAAGGACGCATCCCCAACCTCAGAACCATCAGCCATGTGCATCGCAATCACAGCCAAACCATGCAACCCCCGATTTCAACGCCTTGTTCACTCGTATCCTCCAAATCCAAGAAACTCAAGCTAATTCGATTTCGGAAATTCAACAAAGTCAGAGTAACTTGGTGAGGAATCAAGAGAACACCCAGAAGCAGCTAGAGAGTTTTCCAACTCATATTAGACAATTGGAGACGCAAGTCGCACAACTTGCACAAGGGGCAACACGACCGCAAGGAGTTCTACCGGCGCGACCGGAAGCAAATCCTCGTGAGCAAATCAATTCCATTCACTTGAGGAGCGGTAAGACATTGGATCAGCCCACTCTTTCAACTTTTGAAAAGGGAGAATCATCTAGGACAGTAGCGAGAGAGGGCAGCAACATCGAAGAGCACAAAGAGGAGGAAGAGGAGCCTAAATACGTCAAACCCCAACCGAGGCCTCCTCCTTTGCCATTCCCTCAACGCCAACGTAAAAAGAATGAGGATGCTCAATTTGCAAAGTTTGCTGAGATGTTGAAGAAGATGCACATCACGATTCCATTCCACGAAGCGTTGAAGAAGATGCCTTCATACGCTAAGTTCCTCAAAGACGTACTTGCAAACAAGCGAGATGTGGAGATATACGAAAAATTGGATCTTAGGGATAGGATGGATCTTCGACCTACACGAATGGTGCTAACCATGGCTGATCGAAGCGTTAGAATACCCGAGGGCATGCTGGAAGACGTGCCTTTGCATGTTGGGAAGTTCTTCGTCCCGGTTGACTTCGTCGTCTTGGATATGGAGGAGGACAAGAAGATCCCAATCATCCTCGGTAGGCCGTTTCTTAATAAGCCTAAGACCATCATACATTATGCAGAAGGTAGACTCACGTTGAAGTTTGGAGATGAAGAAGTGGAGTTTAATTTGAACGACACGTTCAAACAGCCTTGTATGGTAGACTCGGTATTCTACATAGACATCTTAGAGAAACTAGCCGAGGAAGTTATCGAAGAGTTTGGGGACATGGATTTTCTTGAGATGGCTCTTTTAGCAACTGGGGAGGGACTTTATAATGACCCTAACGAAGTGAAACATTACACAAAGCTGCTGGACGAAGGAAAAATGAAAGAGATCCCGAACACCGAGCTAGACGCACTCCGAGCAGATTTCTGTGCGATCCGAGCACAACAGGTCGTACCCCAAGAAAAAGATGGAATTTCGGACAATCCTCGTCAAGGAGACTTCTCAACTCATAAACAAATAAGCACAGATCAAATGGGGAGGAATTTAGGACAAGAAAACGCCACAAACCAGTGCACAAACCTCTGCGCATGCCAGACAGATTCCAGCGCGCCTCAAGCGGCTTACAACGTTATTTCAACCACTTCCGATATGCCTAATAGCCAAATCAAGCATCCACAGCCTGACTGGAGTGTTGACAAAGCTCCAAAAGTGGAATTTAAGCCCTTTCCATAAGGGTTGAGGTATGAATTTCTTGGACTTGAATCTACTTATCTGATGATAGTGAATGATGACCTAGATGAATCCCAAAAGGCTCGATTGCTAGAAACTCTTAGGAAGTATAGGGATGCCATAGGTTATACATTAGAGGATATTAGGGGACTTAGTCCAGCCCTTTGCATGCATAGGATTCACTTAGAAGATGACACTAAGACTTCCATTGAGCATCAACGTAGATTAAATCCGAACATGATGGAAGTAGTTAAGAAATAGGTCCTTAAGTTGTTAGATGCCGGAATTATATTCCTATATCGGATAGTGCGTGGGTGAGTCCTGTACAGGTAGTTCCGAAGAAAGGAGGCATCACCGTCATCCCAAACGCGAACAACGAACTGATTCCGACAAGAACGGTCACGGGATGGCGCATGTGCATCGACTACCGCAAGCTGAACGCCAACACACGGAAAGATCACTTCCCTTTACCTTTCATTGATCAAATGCTTGAACGTTTGGCTCTTCACTCCTATTTTTTTTCTTGATGGTTATTCAGGTTTCTTTCAAATACCAACCCATCCAAACGATCAAGAAAAGACGACGTTCACACGCCCCTTCGGTATATTCGCCTATCGTCGGATGCCCTTTGGTTTGTGTAATGCACCTGCTACTTTTCAGTGGTGCATGACCTCTATCTTTTCCGATGTAAATGGTTAAATTATGGAAGTGTTCATGGATGATTTCTCGGTTCATGGACCTTCCTTTGATGTTTGTCTAACCAATTTGTGTAAAGTGTTAGACAAGTGCATAGAAGTGAATCTTGTACTGAATTGGGAGAAGTGTCATTTTATGGTTCGCGGGGGCATTGTATTGGGGCATAAGATATCAGCAAGGGGAATAGAGGTAGATAAGGCAAAAATAGAAGTGATTGAGAAGCTGCCACCTCCTAGGAACGTTAAGGGCATCCGTAGTTTTCTAGGTCATGTGGGGTTCTATAGACGGTTCATCAAAGATTTCTCGAAGGTATCTAAACCCCTTACAGAAAATGTGTAAATATAATTGATGGCACTGAAAAACCGGAGTAGCCATTACTAAAGTGCTTAAAACCATACACCACAAAAAAGAGTATACAGAAATCATGTACTGCAATTAATGGCCCAAAAATGGGAGCACAATCATTGCAACGGGCATCCGTTGAAAATTGCAACAGATGCCCCTTGAAAAAACGAAAAGATTGCGATTTGAAATTTTTTGATTGGACATCTATTGCAACGGGCATCCGTTAAAATTTCCAACGGATGCCTATGAAATTTTGGGTATTTAAGATGTTGAAACACCTCATTTTTAACATATTAAAAAAACCTCTCAAATCATATCAAAACCTCTCCGAAAAAATTTAAATACAATACACTATGATGTTTGAATGATTCATCGGTTATAAAAGATAGTTACTTATTTTTTATGAAACTCCGCCATCATCCGGTTATAAAATAGTTGCCTAGTTTTGATGGAACTCCGCCATCATTTATTTTCGTATTACGGGATAAAAGAGAAGAATACAAAGTTTTAGATGCTGTAATATTTTATTTGTAATGTTTGCTTTAAATATTAAATTAAAATTTTTGGTAGATTTTGAATTAATATATTAAATTTAATATTTATTGAAAAAATTATTTTTTATAAAATTTGTCATAAAATCATCAGATATTTTTTTATTATACACTCATAACAGAACGAGCATCCGTTGCTATATTTAAAATTTATGCTCAAAATTACCAACGGGCATCCGTTGGCAATTTCCAAATTTCCCGCTAAATCTTTCAATATTCCAATGGATATCCGTTGAAATATTCAACAGATATCCGTTAAAATTTCCAACGGATGTCCGTTGGAAATATCCGTTGAAAAGTTTTCAACGGATTTTGGCCGTTGAAACTCCGTTTAAAATTGCATTTTTATATGTCATTTTTAACGGACAAATCCGTTGGAAATTGCAGTTTTTCCGTTGACATAAGCAATTTCCAACGGATTTCAACGGATTCTTGACCGTTGGTAATCGATCGTTGAAAAAATGCATCGGTTGCAATTTTAAACGGAGTTTCAACGGCCAAAATCCGTTGATCTCGCTTAGGAAATTCCTTATCCAGACCACTTACTTCGCCACTTCGTAAGTTGCAATGTATTTCGCTTATGTAACCGAGTCGACTACCATATCTTGCTTGGAACTTTTCAAACTTACCGCTCCACTGTTCAGGCAAAACACATAGCCCGACATGGATTTACTGTTTTCCTTGTCTGATAGGAAACTCGCATCGGTGAACCCTTCTAGTTGTAAACCAGAATATCCATACATTAGGAATTGATCTTTAGTCCTCAACTACTTAAGGATGGTTTCACCAATTTCCATTGTTCCTGTCCAGGATCCACATTATACATACTCACTACACTTAGTATGAAGGCCACATCATGGAGTGTACATGTCATGGTGTACATGATAGCTCCCACCACGCTAGCATATAGGATCCTATTCATACGTTCTCTCTTATCCTAGGTCACATGACAATTCCCCTGAGAGAAAAAAATCTAGTGTCTATCGCAAATAAGCTCTCTTGGAATTTACCATGTTATACCGTCTCATGATGGTATATACATGGAGTGGAAAAGTGCGAGCACCCTTTTGGATATATCTCTATAGATCTTTATTCTGAGAATATAGGTCACCCAAATCCTTCATGAACTATACAGATAAAAAAAGTTTAAGAACAAATGGGATGGAATTCTTCAAAAAGAAAAGGTCTACATAATAATAAGGAAAATAAGTAAATAAATGATTGCAAATCAATCTATTGGTCGTTGGAAAGATTTTCTAGCCATTGTAGTTCTTTAGATTAGGAAAGTAGATGATATTGAGAGATATGGATCGACTCAAGTGATTTTCTAGTCATTGGAAATGATAAGGACATATATTTATCTTTCACCCTTTTTTATCCGTATTGCCCGAGCCCCTCGATTTAGGTGTGTGCGTCGAGGCCTAGCTCAATAGAGAAAACCAATGTGAGTCTCCCATGTTTCCTTTACTATCTCATTTGTTTTGTTCCACAAGCTCCTAGCTTGTCCACGTGTGAGGTTGTGGGAAAGTTTTATCTGCTCAGCTCCTTGAGTTAGCTTCTCGTCCGTATGGCTCTCCTTTGGCGTGGTTTTTTGTCGATGTCCTCCTCAATGTGGTATGTTTATGGTTGTTTAACTAGGTTTTATATACGATTAAACCGAGCCTTTTTATACATCAAGAACACAATCAATATGTGGACATATATTGAACGTTTCTAACAAAACAATGGTCTCAAACTCTACAACATTGCACAAAAATTGCAATCCCTTTGCCAAGGGGATTCTATTGTGTTTTAATACTAAACATCTTTGGTCACTTTGTTGAAAACCTTGAAGAATTCGAAGGTTTGTCACATGTTGTCATATTAATAAGAAATGGTATGACCTATTTCATCGTGGTTTTTTGTCACTTTGGTCACCATTTCTTGTTAGATATTACATAGACACTTGAAAATTTTCCTACATAACATAATCTAAAATTATATCGAACAAATTCCAATTTAATTGTAATTTTTTTCAAGTGAATTGAATTTGCTTTTTTTTTTAAATTCTTTCACTTTAATTATGCTTAAGGAGCCTAAAACGGGTTAACTTCAAAAATACCCTCGTAGGGCTAAAACACTTCAAAAATACCCTTCCCGAAAAAGAAAAAATTTTTAACTTCAAAAATACCCTTATAAATGTTGATATTCCCAAAATACCCCTGCGACCTTACGATCCAATTCGACCTAGCGACCCAGTTTGACCCTGCGACCCTTGTTCCTCTGCGACCCTTG
>CM071875.1:2378716-2390007 GCA_036759665.1 Gynandropsis gynandra
TGGATTTGGACGTCGAAGGAATTCAAAAGTAAAATCACCAACAGTGTCGGAAGATTGAGTTTCGGTAATCGCAACTTTCTCGGCAGCCTTTGATTTTGGATTAGGCACATGAATCCCGACATCCCTTAGAAGGTCTCTTACGGCGTTGATGATTCTCTTCTCCGACTTCCTTATTTCCCCTATTAATTTCTTCTCCTATATCAGAGGGACTGCAACATCAACATCAGCATCAGCATCAGCATCACTCACACACTCCTTCCTCTTAGTCCCTTTTTCCTTCTCCTTTTTTGATCACCAAGAGCTGCTTTTCATGTCAGCAGTTCTTGCTCACGGATATCCTCCCAACAAATAACCTTCGGATTTCTACGAAGATGTTTCATCCATATCTGAACATCGGGATCGTCACATCCCTCGTAATCCTCCAGACCAGAAAGTAAAGCTTCCTCTTCGTGTTCAGCACGAAGAATACTTAGAATATCCCGAAAAACAAAACATAACTATTATTACCCTCTGTGACCCTTGTTTCCCTTGTGAACCATGTGTAATTGTTACCTTAGAATCTCCAATCTGCCTTATCACATCTACATACTTCGGGTTAAAATTGGATGTAACCATCTGCTTGCACATTCTTGGGCAGGATCGATGCGCATCCACAACCTCAACATACCATCCATTTCCGCCCAAACTAAGGATGGTTTCAAGTGGAAGTAACTGAAACATTAAAACAAAATGATAAGAATGCAAAAAATATGAAAACATTCAAATTATTCGAATAATATATACAACTTACCATTAGTGGGATCATGAAACCGCCACAATACCATTTTGGTTTCGGTGATTCCCCGCTAACGTGCTTGCGGCAAGTATCCACAATCATCTCGAATGTGTAACGACCCCATGGAAAGCCTTCACAAAATTCCAAGTCATCAACCATGTCAATGAGATCATGGCTGATAGAGTTTTCTGCTGAAGGCTTGTGAGCCATAACTTGCGCCAACAACATTAAAGTTGCGAACCTCTTCCGGTCGTCGGAATTCTTCGCCTTATCAAGCTTTTCAATGACTTGTTCGGGGGTCACCTTTCCACGCCCGAAATTCTTCAGCCTGAATGTGACACCCATCATGGACTCCCATCCTATGGGATATGGTCCGCATTTCAATCCGGAAATTAGTGCGTGTTCCACTATAGAGTACCGGATGGGAATGTCGTTTATGACGAACCACAACTCTGTATTGTCCCGTATAATCACGGAGTGATTTAGTAGTACAGACATTTTAACCTTCGTCAATGTGGAAGTCACATTGAAGTGGAATAAATGCCTAAATTGTGACTCCTTCTCGAATTAATGCACTTCGTGTTCATTTAAGATTCCTCTCAGCGTCCTTATTGTCTCGTGAGGATAACACTTGGTGGTGATATTTGGCATTCTGTCCATGTGCTTGAATTCATACACAAATTTCGGCTTTGGCACCACCTGCAAAAAGGACCAATTACGAATACATTATACTTCTACCGACTTAAACAACCCATGCGACTCAACCGACCTGTGCGACTCAACCGACTTGTGCGACCCATGCGACTCAGCCGACCCGTGCGACCCATGCGACTCAAACGACCCTCAGACACTCTGCGACACTCAACCGACTCACTGAGACTCAACCAACCCACGCCCCTCAAACGACCATTGCGACCCATCCCACTCACTGAGACAACCGACTCACTGAATCGAATATGGTCATGCAACTCTTACGACCCTTGCTACTCAACTGACTCATTGATTCGAAGATGTTCATGCAACTCCTGCGACCCTTACGACCTAACTGACTCACTGACACTGACACTCACCCATTTCAAATAAATAAACTGAGTCGAAGATGGTCATGCAACTACTGCGACCCTTGCTACTCAACTGACTCATGGAGTCGAAGATGTTCATGCAACTCCTGCGACCCTTGCGACCTAACCGACTCACTGACACTGACACTCACCCATTTCAAATCAATAAACCATTTTGTGACTCGAAAGCTTGCAAAACTCTAGAAATCGAACTACTTACACTTATTGACGCCATTGAAGATTGACTCGTGCTTTCTTCGTCAGTGCTGCTGCTGATTCTAGCCATTTTCCTTCTCGCCAACTTCAGATCGATCCCTCTCAAGTTCGACATCACTTATTTCTTTCTTGCTATAAACTTTTAAACAGGTTTCACGGCGAAAAATTGTTCGGCTTTCTCGGTTTCACGTCGAAAATTTTCCGAACATGGGGTTTTCCACGTTCGAACATTAAGGGCAAGTTTGTCTTTTCTTCAGTTTTTTTAGATTTAATAATTATTTTACGGAAGGGTATTTTTGAAGTGATTTAGCCCTATAAGAATATTTCTGATATTCCGCCGCCTAAAACCCTTAACAATGTATTGTGTTTGGTGTTGGTTTGTGTGTGTGCTAACATAAATTTTGGTAATGAAGAAACTCACAAAACACTTCTGTGGTTAAAATGAAATAAAATAAAATAATGCAAAGTAAGCATTGAAATTCGGTTCCTACATTGTTGGATATTTTTAAGAGTGGGTCTCGATATTTGAAAATTAATCCAGTGGTTTTCTGGGGATTCATGAAGATTATCCAACTTCAGAAGAAAACCAAGTAAAGAAAAAAAATTAGAAAGAGTAAAAAAAATTATTTCTCTTAAATTTTTAGTATTTTTTCTTGGTTTTTAAATAAAGTTTTCTCCTCTTTATAAGAGAAAAATAGTAATCATTTCTTTTTATAATTTGAATTGTTTTAATTGTTTGAGAGTGAGTAAAAACATTTTATAATTCAACCATGGACGCAAACATTTTGTCGAATCACGTAAACCGACTGTTCCAATTTTATATTTTTCTCGTCTTTACTTTGTTGACGAACAATTATTTATCCAAATTCGATCCTAATCGTGGTATTAGTGCTCTAATTTAATACCAAATGTTAATATGATGATTAGAGTATAGTGAGATAAGCACTGATAAAATGTCAACAAGGTATGAGGTGGATAAGTTCAACAAGAATAATTTCTCGACATGAAAAAGAAAAAGAGGAGATGGAAGATAAACATTGGACACTCTATGGGAGTATCTCTCAAAGCTATATGAGATGAAGTTGATCCACAACAAGCTCATCTTAAAGAGAAGATTATACGCTATCCGGATGTCGGAATCTACTTTCATGAGAGAGCATATAATTACGCTCAATACACTATTTTTGAAACTCTCAAAAATGGGTTACAAGCATAGGCCTTGGTGATAATCAAAGGAAAATCAACAGAACATGGTTCAAGTGTGAGTCAATATGCTAACAAATAAAAGTTAGGAAGTAAGAAAGTTATTAAATGCTATCACTGTAGAAAAAAAATCATATGAAGAAGAAGTGGTGGGATTATAGTAAATATGGAGAGAAAACAGTAAGGTCTAAAGGCAACGTTGCAAATGACCTTAATGGAGACATTAGAGACTCCAAAAGAGATTTGAGAGTATCTCTCAAAGCTATATGAGACGAAGTCAATCCACAACAAGATCATCTTAAAGAGAAGATTGTACGTTATCCGGATATCAGAATCTACTTTCATGAAATATCATATAATTACGCTCAATACACTATTTTTACAACTCTCCAAAATGGGTTATAAGCATAGGCCTTGAGAATGGTCAAAGAAAAATCAACGGAATATGCTTCAACTTGAGTCAATATGCTGACAAATCAAAGTTAGGAAGTAAGAAAGTTATTAAATGCTATCATTGTAGAAAAAGAACATACGAAGAAGAAGTGGTGGCGTTATAGTAAAAGTGGAGAGAAAATAGTAAGGTCTCAAGGAAACGTTGCAAATGCCCCTAATTGAGAAGTATTATACAATAAGGTAACAATAGTTAGTGAAGATAAAAAAAGTTCCAGATGTATGGCTTCTAGATTCAAGATCATCATGGCATATGACTTCTCGGAGAATGGTTCCATGATTACGCACCTATCCCAGGAAGGTCTATCTACATTTAGAAAATTATTTTTCTGCCTCGGGTGCAACAATATGTTTTCCTTCTGAGATCGAATCGGCTAGTATAACATGTGATGTGCGGAAATCAGAGGTTTTAATTTCCTAGACCACTCTACCGCAAGTATACAGTTCGTGTAGTACCAGGGTCAAACTCTGAGGACTGAGTGCAGCGTTAGAACTAAGAATTCACGAGAAGAAAATAATCAATATAAGATTATGAAACTGGAAAGTAAAGATAATAAAGGATGACGAAGCTAGACTCAACAAGATAGAGTACCATGGGCTTCGGGAATACCGGAACATGCAGTGGATGTTTCTATGGAACATGAAATCGGTTTATATCAATCGATGGGGAACTAAAATCTGATCCTCTACCTAGGAAATCAACCTCACTCATATTCCGATGTAGCGCGGAATATCTAGATGCATGAAAAACGATAGGGAATCCAACCTCTAATGCTGGAAATGACTCTTCCGAGCCTAAATCTTCTATTTAAGATATAAACGTACTCACCTTCCGATATAGTAAATCTAGAACCTAAACGCACGACGAACAATGGGAGTTCTACCTCCATTATTACCGTTCCTAAATAGATTAACTGATCTGTCAAATTCTCATTAATCTAATTCATTCGAAGGATAATCCCGAGACTCAAGTCTGACTCTCTCGATGCCTAAACGAATCTCTAATCTCATTCAAACATGTCTAATCTCACTCGAACGGATCTAGTCTCATTCAAAAATTAAATAACCAAAGTAAGAACGCATTACACACATATCTATAACCTATCGAACCATACAATTGAACAAAACTGAAATCAAGCATTAACGAGAACTACTATGAAGTTGTAGAGAAACAAATACAAACGCAGTAAGGTATTCATCTTCCCTATCCTCCGAACGTGACCTCCGACGAATCCTTCGGTTCCCCGAAGTCTCCTTCTTCGGCCGTGCTCTCTCTCTTCTCCTTTGGTCTAGTTCGTATCCTTGTTCTCTTCGCTTTTCCAGCCTGTTCTTGGCTTCCCCCTTTGGTTCCCTTTTAAATTCAGCTCGTTCAAAATTCAAAACAAGTTGTCGAGAGAAAGGTGGCCCGTGCGGGCTCATGCTCTACCTGCACGGGCTCATGCTCTACCCGCGTGGGTTGAGTGCTCGTCCACAGCCCGAGCGGGCTCTTCATCAGCCCGACCTGGGCAAACTTTGCTGGTCATGGCAGCCGCATGGGGCCTCTTCTAAGCCTGAGCGGGCTGTGTTATCTTGCTGTTTTCGCTCCATTCGCTCGACGCTAGGGTGTTCTGTTTGGTTCCGTGGCCGTGCACATATTGCCTCTTATCACTTGATCACGTTTTTGGGGTAGATTTGCCGTAATCACTCGTGTTTGCTTCACATGTCTTCGTTTCCTACACAAAACACGAAATCATAGAAGAATTCCTCGAATATACTCAATAACTCGGTAAAGTCCAAGAAATATAAGCAAAACTAAACCTAAGAATCATGGAAATACTATGGCGGATTACATGTTATCAACATGTTAAGAACTTTTCCAATTGATCGTTCCGCCAATTAGAAAAAAATACATAACTTGATTTGGATTTACTGTTGTTCTTATCTAATGTGAAACTCGCATGTGCGAACCTCTCTAACTTTAAACTAGAGTCTCCATAGATGAGAAATTTCTCTTTACTCTTTCTTAAATAATTCAGTATGATTTTAACCAACTTTCAATGTTAATCATGGGGATCCACCTAATTCCAGCTTGCTTGACTTAGAGCGAAGGCCATATCAAGGTGACTAAATGTTATTATACATGATAGCTCCCACTGTACTAGCGTATAGGATCCTACACATACATTCTCTGTCATCATGTGTGTTAAGAAAATCCTTCTGAGAGAGAATTTACAGTGGCTATTGAAAGATAACCTTCTTGGAATTTACCATGTTATACCGTCACATGATGGTTTCAATGTACATAGATTTGGGGATTTCGAGAAGCCTATTGGATCTATCTTTATAGATCCTTAATCCCATGATATAGGTGATTTCTCCCAAGGCTTTCATGGAGAACTATTTGGAAAACCAAGTTTTAGTTCTTTCCAATGACGGTACATCATTTTCTCTGAACAATATGTCATCCACATATAGCAATAGGAAAATCAAATTGCTCCTACTAGCCTTGTTCTACATACAAGGTTCCTCTTTGCATCTAACAAAGTTCAGCATTAAAACTATTTTATTAAGTTGAAGATCTATGAGAAGCTTGCTTAAGTCCTTAAATATACGTTTGCAGCTTCCATACTATATGGACAACACCATGAAACCCACATGTTGAGTCATGTAGATCTATTTCTATAGCTTTCCACTTTAAAAATTTGTTTTCATGTCTATTTTTCATATCTCATAGTCATGATAGACCACAAACGGATGTAAAATCCAAATAGACATTGGAGAATGTTTCTTTAGTCAATGCATTCACGTAGATTGTACCTGTTAGCAACAATCTGAGCTTTATAGGTCTTTACCTTCCCATCTGCTCCAATCTTCTTTTTGTAAACCTATTTACAATCGATTGATCTAAAGTTCAGTACAGGTTCTCCCAAAGTCCAAAATTTGTTCACTATGATCGACAACATCTTAAATTCTATGGTTTTCCACCACATCTCTGAGTTGGCACTATGCATTGCTTCCTCAAAAGTCAGCGAGTAATCATCAATAAGAATCCCCTCATATTTTGCTCAGCCTGAGTAAACTCGGACGAGCAAAAACAAAAACTCTAGATCAGCTTGGGGACCCGACTATAATTAATCGTATTCTTCTTTAAAAATGCTCAAGCACTCAGTGCATCAGTCGACCGAATCCTAGAAGAATGAAACCCTCAGTTGGACAAAAAACCTTCATTTTTCTACCAAAGTTCAGCATACATTCCCTTACAAGTATTCATCAAAGAATAAAGGGTATTTAAACACAATTCTGTATATTTCGATACTAAAATTCAAGAGAAATAAAAAAATTATGGCTCTTCGAATTCTTATTAATACCGAACGAAAGAGGTGAAACAATGAGCAAGCGACTATGACACCAGAGAGCAGTGATGGAGCAACGTCGTAGGCGATCTCTTAAAGTGAAGAAAGTTTACCACGATCCGAGGCATGAAGCTCTCCTTTTGGTTGAAGCATTTCGTTTATTTAACAAAATGAATAAAATAACCTAAGTTTATTCATTTATATCATTATAAATCTCTCGACATCCGATGGAGAAATTTTCCTTTTCATTACGCTCGACTCAATCATTTTATGTCTTCCTTTTTAAATTTAACGTTTTCATTTTTTTGCTATAATGTTAGATGTTGAATGAGTTTTTATTGGATCAAAATTATTTACACATCCCCTAAAATACATAAAAATAAAAATAAAAGAAAAAAAATACATTTGGAATGCCAGAGTTGTCTCTCGAGAACCGCTTGTTTTGAGACCTCAACATGACCACATTCTTTCTATTCTAAATTCGATACAAAAAGTTGAAGTATGTCATTACCTATGTTGGACTTATTCTGATGGTAGATCTTAATTTTTGTGCATTGACCATGAATAATTCTCTTCGTTCGTTGCTTAGTGCAACTACACCATCATACAAGAAAATGTTAATTCTAAAAGGATCTGACCAACAAGATTCGAGCTTACTTAGAATTAGCTTCACTCCAAAATTAAAGATGTGCATGGGGTCATTCGCTTTGAAGGAGCACTGTATGATGCATCTATTCTGCCAATTTTTTACTTGCTCCTTACAAATTTCTGCGTTCTCATAAATATGCATATGTATTTCCTCGAGATTGTAGGATATATGCCCCATTTCTCCAGTTCAATCTTTTAGTTTTAATTGAAGGTCTTGATTGCACTATACAATTTATTTTCGGGTCAATTGGGGAGGTGTCAAGCTTTTCTATTAACCAACTTAAATGGTATCATTCCAATACTTTCACAACATACGAGGTTCTATTCGGTGATTCACCCATACTTTTTCAGTACAATGTTCATGACATTATTCATGAAGTGAGATTCTTTGTCACTTATCACGACCTACAAAACTTTAAACCTTGGAAAAATGACTCATTTGAACATCTTTGCTATGGTCCTCGAGTCATTGTTAGAACTTGAGATTGCTTCTAACCACTTCATGATGTAATCAACTGCCACTAAAATGATTGTTGTTACATGATACGTATAAATTTGATTCCCCACATGTAGGCATGTTAAATGGGATCGCCCGACCTAAATTTTAAATAACCTAAAAATCTAAGCTCGTGGCCCAGCCTGTTCGACTTTATATGGGCTCAGGTCGAGCCAACAGATGATGTTTTTACCCTTTTAAATCCAACATTTCACGAATCTAATATTGCATTGCACCATAAATATAACAGATTACTAAGCCAAATACAAATATTCCACGCTAAAGTAATATAAAAAAAACCAAGGTTCAAGAAAGCGCTAGGCGCTAGGCGGACGGACACCCAGCGCCTAGCGCCTAGGCGGAGCATAGGCGGTGTCTAGGCGGGTTAGGCGGATTTATATATATATATATATATTTATATATGTAATATTAATCCAAATTTTTAATTTAAAACATTTATAATCATTCAACTTTTTTTATATTTTTTATTGAAATGTTGTTAATCAAATTTAAACTGTATGTTAATTTCTTCTTCTTCGGAATCAAAATATGATTCATCAAACTCTCTATCTATAAGCAAATCATCCACTTGCTCGATCTCTTGAACATTCATACGTCAACACATTTTGGTTTGATCTTTCATATTCTTCCGTTGATTCATCATTCGTTTTTCCATTATCAACAATCCAATCTTGAAAATGATACGGATCATTAAATAGAAACACATTCAAAGTCTTGTTCATTTATTTTTATTTTAAACCATCAGCCTCACATTGAATTAAAAATAAACAGATTATTCAACCTTTTATTATCAAGTCGGTTTCGTCTTTTTGTGCATACCTACTTACACAAGAAACAAATGATTATTTATATAACTATAATGAAAAATAAATAAATGAATTTTGTAATTATTTACTCATTCTAAAGTATTCTAATTTCGTTATCATCTTGATAAACTAGTTGTTAAAGTTTTGTTGTCTTAAATTTTTCTTTTTCTACCTTTAAAACTAGAATACCGCCTAGACGACCGCTTAGCCCGCCTAGACGGCCGCCTAGCGATTAATCGTCCGCCTAGGCGTCCGCCTAGCCCGCCTAGGCGCCCGCTAGACCGCCCAGGCGTCCGGTCCGCCTAGAATCTCCGATTAGTGATTAATCGGGGCGCCCGGCCACCGCCTAGCGTCTAGGCGGCCGCCTAGGCCGATTTTTAGAACAGAGAAAAAACAAAATATTGCATCGTTAAATAATAATACAACAACAGAAACTTCATGAATCAATCAATTTTGGATTCTTCTCCCTCGTAACTGTTGGTAAGACAATGCTTTTATTCGAACCACCCAAGTCATTATCTACATTCATTAAATAAAATAAGAAATGATATATAAACCTTAATCACTAGAATGAATATGTTAAAAATCATATAATTATTATCTTCACCATAGCCAAATAACCACAACCAAGCACAATTTAATGCTTAGACCTTGGAAGGTAACAAAAAATTTCTATATTTTTTGAGAACCTAAGAACCAATACTAAATGAAAACTTCGATGCCACCGTTGTAATAAAAATACTTAGAATAGTGAACACTATTAACGATAATCCTTTATTATAAGCCTCAATTTTCCAAAACTATTAGACATCCAAATTTGAGTTTTGCTCAGGATTCTTAAATATCTATCTGAACTAGATCCTAACCCATCATCCAAAGAAGGTACTTTATCATCAAAATTGGCAATATTCTATTAAACATAAATAATGAAAAAAATATATAAAAAACAACCCAAGTCATTAGCTACAAAACCCAAGTCATTATTTACAAACAATATAAAAAATCAATTATTAAAGGATGCAATTGAGTTTAAAAAAAATCTATATTCTTACTTGTTCATCATTTTAGTTCTATTCTAAGATGTACATCAATATGTTTTATCCGCGCTTTAGATTTGAGTTTTGTGTTTGCGAAATTATTACACTTAATGATCAAAATTCTTTTTTGCTTCCACATTTTAATGTATGTTTTATTCTTTAGATTCTTTAATGGATCTAGTGAATTGTTTGTCAAATAGTTTATTTCAGAAGGAGACGTCGGATTAGGCTAGATCGTATGCATTAGATAGGGATGCATAATAATATTGATAGGTAGATTAATCTGCTTAGAAATGATGATATCGAGCAGTAATGCATTCAATATGTAGGTCAGAGCACAATGATCTAGATGTTATATAAGAATCTAGACTGGGAGAGCGAGTAGATTTATTAATAATGTTCGGTATGTAGGTTATTAGACATAGATGTTAATGATGTATATGCTAGACAAGGATCTAGACTACTATAGTAGGTAGACTTATATAAGATTATTGAATTTCCCGATAAGAATAAAGACAATATTTTACGAAACCTTTAACGAGTTCATGTAATTAAGAATTGTTCACAAGTTTTGAAGCATCATCTCATTTGTATATAATTATAATTATAGTTTAGCATACTTGTTCATAACTAGATACCCCTTTATTTTATCGTTTCCATAGTTTTCATGAAATCATTAGTCTTAGTTCCACTTAGTCTATGTGTTTGACCTGAAAGTCCTATGCCAAATATGTAATATTTGAATAGTTATGGGTTTAAGTTGTAATTATTAAAATAATTATAAATAAGCGCTTTACGAGGTTTCGTAAACACACGATTCTAAAACAGAAAACCCTAGCCGTTAGAAAAGAAAAAGAAAAACAACGAAAAAACAGTTTTTCGTTCTTCCGAATCCCGCATCTAAGCAATCCCGATCTCGGCGTGGATACGCGTAGAGGACTTGTGCTATCAAGTCTCACATCCGATCCTCAGTTCAACGTTTCAGGTATCTCAGAAACTGTTCTTGAGTCGTTTAACTTTGAAACCGAACAATTAATCGTAAACATGACTAGATCTATATTCGGATCGATTAAAACACGTTTCCGCATAATCAAATCAACCCTACAATCATCACATCCATCGTAATTCTCCTGATCAGAAAGTAAAGCTTCATCTTCGTGTTCAACACAAAGAATACTTAGAATATCCTGAAAAACAAAAAATAACCATTATTACCCTCTGTGACCCTTGTTTCCCTTGTGACCCT
>CM071875.1:2396820-2415752 GCA_036759665.1 Gynandropsis gynandra
AAAACCCGAAGAACGAAAAACAGTTTTTCGTTCTTCCGAATCCCGCATCTAAGCAATCTCGATCTCGGCGTGGATACGCGTAGAGGACTTGTGCTATCAAGTCTCACATCCGATCCTCAGTTCAACGTTTCAGGTATCTCAGAAACTGTTCTTGAGTCGTTTAACGTTGAAACCGAACAATTAATCGTAAACATGACTAGATCTATATTCGGGTTGATTAAAACACGTTTCCGCATAATCAAATCAACCCTACATGACCTTGGTACAAAATGGTTTGTATCCTTGAAGTATATCTAGTCTAGGTATAAATATTAAAACTTGAGAATGATTAGATCAAAACTAGAATACACATCAAGTTTTTAGCATCATTATCAAGGACTAAAGGCGATTTAACTATTTTATTTTTTGAATCTAGGTTGTATTTTTTTTTTTTTAATTTTTTGTTCATAGTTCACTGAAGACATCTCCTTTTTCGTCTTCTTTTCTTTGTTCCCTTTGCAAGAATTCAGTTTATGACCAGAAGTACTGGGAGATCTAGACTTGTAACACTCAACCTAGAAATTGAAAAGACTGGAAGAATCATTTGCAAACAAGAAAAAGAGAGACTAATAGCTGACCACTTCATATAGAATAGCTGGGACACTCTTGGAGAAGCCTGATCAAACTCTCGATTATAGAAAGTTGATATGGTGGAGCTTTAGACTATAAAAGAGTGCTTCTTGAGATGCAACCTGAGGAAATTTTTGGAAAAAAATGATTTTCTTTTCGAATTTATTTTGAACCCTTGATTTTTTATTTTAGAGGAGTATGTTATTTCTTTAGAATCCATATTTTCACATTTATTGCAAGAAACATAGAACCAATAGAAACAAATTTTAGAGGAATAAAAAGGAAACAGAGGAAATGCTCGAGTTGAGCAATATTAATGCTCGGTCGAGCGGTGGGAAAGGTAAAAGTTCTCGAATGGTTCTCTCGCCTAAACAAAACCTCTTGAATGTAAACGTGCCCAATTCGAGTGTTACGTGAGAACCCGTAAAAAAATAGATCTGTGTGGATGAGAGAGAAACCGAGAACCAAATTTGGAAATCCATTTTTCTATTTTTTTTCTTGAAATTATTTAGAATTATTTATGTATGTTTGAAATTGTTCCCGTTAGTAAAAGAGGACACAAGTAAAATAAGCCCTTGCGTAGAATTAATGTATTGCCTATTCACTCGGTCATGTTAACTCTAGTTGAGCGATTTTAAGTTTTACTAAAATTCTACATGTCGGAGCAAGCACATACACACCCTAAGATTCTTTGAAAACACACCGAGATGATTTGAGCCATGAAGCATTCACATTTCCAGTAGTGATATTTTTTCCACCTTTCCTTTTTTTTATTTGTTCCATCATAACCATTTATGATAAACTGCAGTAAACTATTTGATGTTTATCATGATGTGTGGTACTTAAGAATTTCTTTGATTTTGATCTTAGAGTCCTATACGAGTGAGTGCAACATCAAGTGATTGTGAGAAAAAATGAAGGAGTATGGGATGGAACACCGCAAAAACACGTTAAGTAGATACATGCATAAACACATCACTACTTTTGATGATATCGAGAATATGAGTTCCAATCCTTTTTTATCCTCATCTATCATGGTCATCCCTCTCAAGTTAATTCAAGATCTATGACGGTGGTGAGTCAAAGTCTGGGGGAGGCATAGATTTATATCATAGCCACTACGTAGGTTGCATCTTAGGTTGATTTAGGGTACATTTTAGGAGAATGTTTTTCAAGAGTCTGATAGAAATGTGGGAGCATACTCTAGCTTATACATGAGATAATTGAATGATGTTTAGGAAAATAGAGAATCTTTTTTCCCAAATACCGAATTTGGTATCAACTACGTATTTTGAATGAATTGTTGAACATGTTGAATTAGAGGATTCAAGCTTATGTTAATTATATTATTCTATGGGGTAGATTGACATTCATTCATTTTATGATTGCTCTTAACTTTTAGTTCCAAGCTAATATAATTCCCTTAGACTCATCACCATTCGTTGGAGTATCAAGTCATCTTCATCTTGCTTGAGTTCACCGTCTTCAAAGTTATGAATCTGTCACTCAAATGAGAGCCAAACATCTCACCTGACAGTGGCAGCAATCATCATCTATGAGTGTCAATGATGAGGATGAGTGATGTGCGTTATATCAAGTGATAAAACCTAGACTAACGCTTCCGCAAGAATACGGATCGTGTAGTAACTAGGGTCGAACACAAGGAATTGATGCGACTTATAAGCTATTAAACTAATGGAGTAGACGTGTAAGGTGACTAAGAATGGGATTGTTATTGAACTAGACTAGACTAAATCGATGAGATCAAATTATAGCTAAGCACCATGGGTATCGAGAGTTTGCATAATGAAGTAACGAAGTTCTAAAAAGATAATTGGTCTAAGGTACTATCATGAATTCAGGGAATTCAAGCTCTCCTATAGGAACTGACTGGCGTAGACTTGTCCACTATCTAGCATGCATATACCAATGTATCCATTGCGCATCTTACATGCATAGACGCATTACGACCGCTATCCTAATCCCTAGATTCAACCGATTGACCTGGCGTAGATTCTAAACCGATTAAACCCTAAATCATGGCTAAGTTCCGAAGTCTAATGCCCAGGCGTTGGTTTATTAGGCTTCTAACATCATTCAATCAAGTGGCGTACAAGTAAAGAAAGCATTAAAAACAACCATGAAATCTGAAAACATTATAGATACCAATTTCATTCATTCAAGTGGCGTACAAGTAATGAAAGCATTAAGTTCCACCATTCATTAAGCGTAAGACTTCGTTACAACATAGCAAATCTCTCTAACCCATGGCAAAGGATCTACTCAGACATAAATATAGAAAAGGAAACACAAGAGAAGTCTAAATTCGACATAGATATAGAAAAAGATGACTCCCTCTTCATAAACCGATGTCTTCGGTAGATTCTCCTTGCTCCCGATCCGTAGATCCGTCTTTTCTTTCTTCTTCCTTTTGCTCTAATGTCTCTGAATCTCCTCTGATCCAATCTGGTTCCAAACTGCTCTTTCAGATTTGATTTCCCTTTTAATTTGGCCGTTCTAGATCTTAGGAAAGTTTGTTGAGAATCAAGGACCCGAGCGGGCATGTCCTCTACCCGCTCGTGCAGGCCACTTGCCCGACCGTGTGCTCTTCTTCCAGCCCGAGCGGGCACCATGCCCGATCGTGTGATTCTTGAGCCCGAGTCGTGCAAACCTACGGGGATTTCTTGGCATCAGCTGGCCCGAGCGGGCACTCCAATTGCACCCGAGCGGGCACTCCATCATTGGTCGTGTACCTTGAGTGCCCGAGTCGTGTAAAGCTACGGGAGTAATTGACAGCAATTAGCCCGGTCGTGCACTCCAATTCCACCCGAGCGGGCATATCTTGAAATGTTGTTTCGCTCCCTTCGCTCGGTGTTTGAGTGTTCACTTTCAGTCCATGGCCTTGCACAAGTCGAATCTTGTTACTCAACTTCGTTTTCGGGGTTAGATTTCCATATTCACTCGTGTTTCTCCTCATGTCTTTGTTTCCTATGCAAAACACGAAATGTAGATAAAGTCTTCGAATATACTCAATAAGTGAATGAAATATAAATAATCTACTCTAAACTAGACCTAAGAATGATATAAAAACTACAACGGATTACGTGTTATCAATGAGGTTTCAAATGAGACACCCATAACACAAGAACCGATCAAAAGAGCAAAAGTTAAGAAAATGATACATAACTTGTTTGCTCAAATGGTGATAGAACAACTTGCAAAGGCCCCACAAGAGGATCAAGAGACATCAAGGGGAGCTTATATGACTTACCTACAAGTGTACAAGGCCAGAAGAAGCATGAAGGTAGGAGAGCTAGAGACACTCAGCCTGAGTAGAGCTTTGCTCGACTCAAGAAAACTTAGTGGATAGATGGATGTCGATGCACTCGGCCCGAGCAGAGGGCTCGTTCGACTCGAACAAAATATTAGGACTAATGAAGCATGAAAAACAATTAACCTCTCGACCCAAAAGCTGTAGGACTCACTCGATCACGGGAGGACTTGAGTGAGCATAGGCGTTGCTTGGTCGAACATATTTAAGTTTTGCAAAATTAGGGTTTAAGACTTATGTCGCACTTGACTAACACCGCTTAATCAAACATTTGTGTCTAGTTTAATTAAGTTGTTTTATTTTATTTCAATTTCCATTACTATTATGTCCTATAAATATAGGACCCATTGCATGACAATTTTACTTAAGCTTTGATGAATTAAGATTTTCTTTTCTTGCTAATCCTAGAGATTTAGCTACCAAACTCTTGGAGAGATTTCGAGTTATTTACAAACTTATCAACACTAGATCGTAGATGTTGTGGTTCCATTCGCTAAGTCTGAGGTTTTCTAATCGAGTTGTAGTTGGATTGCTATTATTAAATTGCTAATGGGTGCATTTAATTAAACAACATCATTCTAGGATCATATCAGTTAACACTGATGTAGAAAGAAAAGAAAAGAGACAATAGGCCAAAAAGTCCAAAATTTTGCATAAAAATAATAATAACAGGGAATGAAAAGGCCAAGTATAGAAAATAAAAAAGATCAACAAAAATTTGTTTTTATCACTTTGATTGAGCCTTACCTTTACCATTTAAACCAATTTATTCCTTAGGAAAACGATAAATAGACTTGAAAATATGTTTGGGAGAATTTCTAGTTCGTTCTCTAAATATTTATAGTGTTAGTATAAATCTCACAACTTACAATCTTTTAGTCAATTAGAGGACTCTATAGAAAAATAGTTCGATTATATTAATGATCATTGTAGTCTAAACGAGCATGAATATTATTTACATCCTTGCTGATCTCGGTTTACCTTGTGCTCCAATCCTGAGCTATTCATTGATTATGTTTGCTCGATGACGAACAAAGGCCAAATCTAGGGGAGTTGATCACACCATTTTTGCTCTATAATTTGTTGTACGTTTCTTTCAAATTTTAGATTTTTTTTTATTTTTTGCGCCTTTTTAAGTCCTTTGATGATATTGTAGTCAATAGAGGCTAATATATATATTTTGAAGAAACATGGAAATATTCAACAGAAAATGAGCATTAAAGATAGAAAGTGGAAACACTCGATCCGAGCACCAAAATCGCTCAGTCAAGCATGTTTAATTTCGATTCTCAAACTTCTAGAGGAAACGCTCAGGCAGAGGATTCGCTTGACATGAGCATATTGTGACTCATCAGGTGATATGCATGAATATGTCACAGTTGGTTCATGTTTGCGTGGGAAAAGCGTGTAACAACCAACTGCTCGATTCACACATAGGCCAACTCCACCGAGCGATTTACCAGATTCACTAAATAAATCAATTTTCAAATTTTTTAAGTGATGAGGAACTTTTATATATTGGAGATGAGAAAAGAAGAGATATATATATATATATATATAGGAGAAAATTGAGAGAAACACTCTTGGATCATGCGGAACATTCAAGAAGATATCCGTACTACTACCAACGAAGACGAGGATACGGTGGCATTTAGAGTGTGACTCGAATAATAGATAGTTTGTAACACTCGGTCTTTCCTTTTTCCAAGTATTGCTCCCGCTTTGTAATAACTCGCATAGCATATTAGCTCAAAAAGTAGCTCTCAATCCGACGGTTGAATGGTTGGAGGTAATACCGATGCTTTGTTGAACTTTCCAAATGCTCTCAATTGTTCATAATTAAAGTCAAAGGTGCATCCTTTTCGAGCAACATGGTGAATGTTCTTAATATCTTTGAGGAATATGGTGTAAGATGTCGTTAGAATCCCACATGCCCCACGAGACTTCTGACATTTTTGATGTCCTTTGGTAGGGGTAGCTTCTCAATTACCTTGATTTGCACATTATCGACTTTAATGTCTTTGATAGATATCTTGTACTCAAATATAATTTCTTACTATACCATAAAATGATATGTTTCTCATTTGAGCACGAAGTTTGCATTTTGGCACGTGTCTAACACTTTGCACTAATTCATTAGATAATATCAAAGGAGGTTCCATGAATAGATAATTCCTTTTTGATAACCTCTGTAATATCCTCTACTATGTTCAAGAAGATAAAACTCATGCACCACTGAAACATTGAGGATGCATTGTAGAGGTCGAATGACATTTGATGATATATTAAAGTGTCATATGGACATGTGATGATATTTACCTTGATCCTACCCTTATTTTGTTCTACTTGGACATTCTAACCCATGAACTATATGAAATTGGGTAAATAATGTCCGAATCTAACAATTTCAGGACTTTTGTTTTACTACTTTAATAAGCCTACGTTGATGTTCTATTGATGATTTAGACCAATCTTCAAGGTAAATTCGATGCATGCACAGTGATAGATTTTTGAGAAGAGGGGATCGAAAAAAATTGTAGACGTTTGTCTTGTTATACGGCTGATACCATATGAGATGAAAGTTGATGTTATTCTTTTCTCAATATAGGTTATATAGTACAGAGGTAAACCTAACAGAATCCTAAAATTAAGGTAATAGAGTATCTTTAAAGATATGCTCAATATACAACAATATTGCATAATATCTTCCTATAGTTTTAACTGACAGAAATCTCTACCTTGTCTTCCAAAATTCTCATTAAGTCATGAATCTTGCCATTTTTTTTCTAAAGTTACTCCTTAGTTCCTATTACATGAGATATCATGAATAAACCAAAAAAGACATAAAATAGAAATAGAAAGACTAAAATCATTCGATATTATAGAGTGAAATGTGATGATCATGTGTGCAAAGTGTGTAACCTCATAAGTATGACACATTGAGTACCTTGGTATTCCTCTTATAGTTTGACACAAACTTCCCTCGAGGTGCTGGTCGTAATTCATGATTATAATAATATTTCGAGTGATATCATGTCTTTCATCTTTGACTCTCTCCATTGTGGGAGTTGTAATATATCTTCTTTCTCTCTCTTCCTGTTATTTATCTTTTTTTTTGAAAATTTCTACAATTTCAATGAGATAAAGAACGAAGTATAGGTTGTGCATCTTGAGTAGTCTGTAATGGTTGTGATGTATCATTCTCAACAACTCATAGTTTTCTTAGCATAAAAGTGGTCTTTATCTTCACAACTAATAATATACAACTTTAGTCGTCAAAGATAGCAACGAGTTGCATGGATTTGTCGCCACAATTCTCTTCGTACAATTGTGTTTGGTTATGTCCCGATTGATGATATTTTGTGCTTATTTTAGTACAATGTAATCCTTCGTATCGTTTTCCGGTTTTGATACCATGTTAGAGAGAACAATTTAGTGTTTATGTTTATACTTATGAATGAAAGAAGAGAAAAATATAAGGAAGAAGATGTATTTAGAAGAGAAAAATATAAGGAAGAAGATGTACAAAAATACTCTCTTAATATTATGGTTCATTTGCATAATATATATATATATATGAAAAGTAACCTGATTTACAGGGTTACTTACAATAATATTATGTAATTATCTCAGTAATACTCATTTTTATCATATTATCTAACTAATTTAATTCTGTTTTGTATGAACAAATCATACAAAACCGTTACTGGAAATTCTGGAAATAATGAGTTGTGTTGTGTTGATTTTCTGAACTTTAAAACATCTTGGATGGACTTCTTTTAATTTCTTCAGCCTGCATCATCCTTCAGGTCAGGCCCAGCTCCTCTTGTTCTCTTCAGCCTGGCCCGCTCGTTCTTCAGACAACAGCTTTCGAGGTAGTCTCGAACTCTCTTCAGTTGTAATGCCATCTTCCTCTTCTCCACGCCGAACACTTGTTCGTTTTGTCCAGTTTCTTCGTCAATGGCACGTGGGAGGAGACCAACATCTTCAGTTATCAGAGACTATCCATCCGCTGAATATATCCTTGTCGTACTGTAATGCTTGGTGAAAGAATTGTCCCGTTGCCCTTGGCTTAGCCCAGGACCCAACTACTCGTCGTATTTGGTTTAAAGTTGGAGATAATGCTTGGTGGTGGGAATGTGATTAACCTTTAAGGGGTACATGCTCTGCATTCGACGGATGCTCTCTACTAATTCATCCGAAACTTTTGCAAGATTTACTTCATGAAGGTTAGTGAGACTTTGAATGCCAGATGGAACTCTCTCTAACCCTCTGCAATTTTTTATACATAGTTCCTGAAGATTAGGCATCGCCCCACACTGTATAATGATCTCTGTCAAATGTGGCATCTCACCAATTGTCAGATGTTTCAGACTATGAAACCCATCTGGAAAACACAACATGTACCCTTGGTATGCATTGGAAAATGTAAGAGAAACCAAATTGGGGAGCGTTCCAATGCAAGGGATCGTGTCTTCTGCTAGTCTAGACCAACGTAATTCAAGCTCAACAAGATTATCAAGAGTCTTCAACCAGTCTGGCAATTTCACTAATTTCCCCATCAGGCGGAGCTTCTCGATATTCTTAGTAGGTGAAAGCGCATCTATCATCAAGGGTTCTTCTGCATCAGAGGACCACAGAGATAATGACTTGAGATCCCTTAGTTTACTGAGGGAATTGCATAAGTTGTTACCATGATCTTCCCTTAAGTTGGCGATACCAATCCTTTTGAGCTGAGTCATTTTGCATAGGTTCTTTACAAGATCCATTTCTGAATGGATACGATCCATGACCTGCAATGTCTTCAATTCCCAAATGTTAGAGGGAACCTTTGTGCCAGAAATAGTGTTCCAACGAGTAATAAGATACCGCAGTTTCTGCAACTTTGACACTCCCTCAGGAAGCTCTCTAATCCGAGAGAACTTAGTGATTAATGTCTCTAAGTTGAGAAGCCTGTGGATTGATTTTGGAAGTTCTCTCACTCGGGTTCCCGTCAAATTAAGGTATTTCAAGTTGAACAACAATGTCAATGAATCTGGCAACTTGACAATGCCAGAGTTTTGAAGATCTAAGGCTCTCAAAAGCTTCATAGCAGGTGGCAATTCAATCTTGCTCGTGGCAGTAGAGCACAACAATAGAGTACGAAGATTTTGTTGTGTATAATTACTTGAACAAAACTCCCTTTGCATACATAAATGGCGGGTGTGGAAATATTGTGTGTCTTCCGCTTCATCCTTACATACATTGCAGAACCTCTCATCTCTTGATATGGAAAGAGCAATCTCCCTAATCATATCATGCATTTGAAACGCCCTAGGCTGTCCACCTTTCTTTCTTAAGACAACTTGAAGCATGTTTCTGTAAACAAGTTCCATGAGGTAACTATCAGCCACGTCTTCTTGTTTCATTCCTCTGTCAGCTTCTATAAACCCTTGTGCCATCCACATTCTCATCAGCCTCTTTCTTTTGATGTTGTAGTCTTCTGGGAAAATGCAACAATATAGGAAGCAATGTTTAAGTGGGTATGGCAAATCATTGAAACTTAGAAGTAAAATACGTTGAACGTCTTTCAAGTCAGGATTGTTGCTCAATTCCCAGTTCAAATTGTTATAAACGTTCTTCCACTCTGATTCTAATCGTCTTGTGGACATCATACTACCCAAAGCTACAATAGCTAATGGTAGGCGGCCACATTTCTCAACCAGTTTCTTTGCTATAGCTTCCAAATTATGTGTTCTGCTTGCTTTAGAGTTTTCTGAAAATGCTTTCTTGCAGAAAAGCTCCCAAGCCTCAGATTCACTCAGGCGTTCAATTTCATGGAACCGACTTGTTGTCCCATACGAGAAATGAGCAACCCTATTTTCACGAGTCGTAATCATCACACGACTTCCCCTAGAGGCATCTGGAAGTGCTACGCTAATCTCCTTCCAAAATTGTATGTTCCACACATCATCAAGCACAATCAAATACCTATTCTGCCTGAAATATTCGACGATCATTTCTACTAACTCTCTATAGCCCATGGAGGATAAATAAGTTGGAACTTGCAAACCTGGTTCCCTGGAGAATTCCTTAATCATGGTCCTAAGGACATCTTCAATGTCATAAGACTGAGAGATTGTCACCCATGAACAAAAATCAAAGTGCCTTCGAACATGTTGGGATCTGAAGATGTTACCAGCAAGAGTAGTCTTTCCCGAGCCGCCGATTCCAACCACTGTTATAACACTCCTATGAGGTTCTGATTCTAAAAGCCATCCTATTAGTTTTTCCCTGGCTTTATCTATCCCCACAAGACTATCATCCTCAACAAAGTAAGACGACTGTTGAAGATTTTTCACCCATTTGTTCTTACCACCATCAATAACAACAGGTAATGCACCCTGAGGGGTTTCATGACGTAAAGTCTTCATGAGTTCTGATATTTCTTGGATTTTACGGTTCATTTCTTCGATCTCAGACACAATGGAACGCCTCCTCCACATGTACACGGGAAAGTGAGCAGCTCGTTGAAGATGGGTCTGACCACTGCGGCGATTGATGCAATAAGTGAATTCGTCAATGATGTTTTCGATTTGGTAAGCTATATCCCTTATGTTCTTCACAAATGTCGTGAAAACGTTGTTGCTGTTACTGCTTGTATTTCCACATTGCATATCCATATCCTCGAGGAAAGACTTCATGAACATCAACTTCTGCTTTATCAACTCAATCTCATTACCAAGTCCTGTTTGAATTAACACTTCGTTTTCAAGGACACTCAGGATTCTTCCTACCCCGAAATCAATCGCACCCGGTAGCATTTTCACCAATCCGCGCGAACAATGGAGATTTTGATCAGAGATGGTATGGTTTAGCCAATAACAACTTTATATATATATATATATATCATATAGACGAGGAGATAATTTTTATTTTTATCTTCTTTTTTGGGTCTTAGATTACAAATTTTAACTTTTGGATACGCTTTCTACATTGTATTTTATTGATTGAGCGACAAAGTCTCCATAACACAAACTGAAATGCTAATATAAATTTTAAATATTTTATTATGATTTCTTCTCACATTCGTTGATACATATTATGGGTGTCACGAATATAAAGTCGTCGTCAAAATGAACGCGATGATGAATGACTATATTGTTAAAGTTATTTAATAATGTGATGATGTGTGCCTTGTTAAAATCATTTAATAATAGGACCGCGTTGTTAGACTTTGACTTTGATTTTATTAGTTCTATATGTTAGTGTATATATTTTTAATTTTAATGAAATTTCAAGACATAAAAAGTTACAAGTTTGGATTCATATGATGATCTTTATCTCAAGAAATTTAGTCGATTTATGGCCAGTTTTTTTATTATACAAGAGGTTGCAATAATCTAATTTTAAAACAACATTAATGACTTATACAATATTAGTTTTATAAACGTTTCTAAACTGAGGCAACTTCAAATATATCATTTAACTCTTAGTTTGACTTCAATCTTACTATTCCCTTAAAAAAATTTCAACTTCAACCAACCTCATAGTATCCTTATTCTTTAATTAATCGACAGTTTTTCTATCTCCTCTAAAACACCTCGATTTATCTCTCTCATGTGGTGTGAAAATTATTATTCTCCCACACCACATCAGATTCGACGTGAACAACTTAAAATCAACATCAAATTCATCGTAGTTAGCTTGAAATCGGCATTAGAATCACTGCGAAGAGGTTGAAATCGTTTGTTATCAACAAATAAGCTTGCAATTAAACACGTTCTGTAGAAAAAAACATGTATTTATAGTGAATTTTTCGTGTTTTTCTTGTGTTTTTCGTGTTTCTTTTGTGAATTGGATAACTAGAGTGAGTAGTGAGTAATATGTATAGATTCGATTCTTCCTTTTTCAAACAGAGTCTTATATTGATGTAGTCAAAACGAGTCATATTTATTGAAATGTTAAATGATCGCAATGAGTTATAGTCTCTTCGAGTCGCATGATCGCACTAGATCACAGAGTAATATTGAAACACATGGTCACAATGGGTCACAGAGTCTCATCGAGTCGCACTCGCACTGGGTCACAGAGTCTCATCGAGTCGCACTCGCACTGGGTCACAGAGTCTCATCGAGTCGCACGGTCGCACTGGGTCATAGAGCCTCATCGAGTCACACAGTCGCACTGAGTCACACAATCTCATCGAGTCGCACGATCGCACTGGGTCATAGAGTCTCATCGAGTCACACTGAGATAAAGAGTCATATTGAAACACATGGTCACACTAGGTCATAGAGTCAAATTGAAACACATGGTCCATTTGGATCACAGAGTCTCATCGAGTCCCATGGTCACACTGGATCACAAAGTCAAACACATGACCGCACTCGGTCATAGAGACATATTGAAAACACATTATCGCATTGGGTCATAGGTCTTATCGAGCCTCATGGTCGTACAAGATCACAGAGTTTCATCGAGTCACACGGTCGCATTGGGTCACAGAATGTCATCGAGTCGCACTGGGTCACAGAGTCATATTGAAACACATGGTCGCACTGGGTCACAAATTTTCAACGAGTCTCACGGTTGCACTGGGTTACAGAGTCTCATCGAGTCGCACGATCGCACTGGGTCATAGAGTCATATTGAAACACAGAGTCTCATCGAGTTACACGTTCGCACTGGGTCACAGAGTCATATAGAAACATAGGGTCACACTAGGTCACATCGAGTCACACGGTTGCACTAGTCACAGAGTCTTATCGAGACACACGGTCGCACTGGGTCATAGAATCATTTTGAATTGGAAACACATGGTCGTTGTGGGTCACAAAATTTATCCTCTTTTTATGTTTTTATTACAGGTGTAATGGATTTGGTGGATGAGAAAATCACACTGATTTATTTTTGTATGATGGTAAATGGGAAAAAACGTAAATGGAGAATCTGAATTGGTTGGTAGAGTTCAGGAAAACCAGAGATGATGGTGGAAAAAAATATAACGAAGTTGAAGTTAAGCTATTTTCCTAATATTTGTGAAAATAGGAAGCAAACATATATAATGAATGACAAACATCTTATTTGTTATCTGTTCGATCGCATTAGAGGAATTCGAAAACTACTGTATGTGGAGATAGAATTGACAAGTGTGAAGTATGACATGGAAATTGAGAGGGAAGTTGTCTAATTGCTGCTTTTGGAAGCATTGCTAGAGACGGTGAGGATATAGGTGTTGTAGATTATGATGACTGTGTTACTTTAGATTTAAATAATAAAAGTAGAGTTGGGAGTAATCAGATGGAAACAATAAATATTTTGGATTCATATAATTTTGATAGTGAACATACCAACGGGTTAAGCGAAGATGGTGGGTGTGCTATGAATGTGGTAGTTGATGAAGGTTTTTGTAGCAGTAATAAAGTTGATTTCGATGTGCCAACAGAGCATAGGATCGTGCTTGTGAGAATAATTTGGAAATGGTAGTTTACGAGAAGGTACAGAGTGAAAACAATATCTTCGAGTTCGAAGATGGTTTGCAACTTAAAATTGAGCAAGAGTTTGATAACAAGAAGGATGCATAGGGATTTGTCAGGAAGTGTGCAATTTAAGCTTGTTTTTTATATAAAACATTGAGTTCTGATTCGAAGTTGTGAGAAGTGCGATGCAGGTTTGTCGGAAGTTGTTGTAAATGAAAATTACGTGTGGCAGCAATCTCGAATTCCAAACAGTTCAGTGTGAGAATACACTATCCCATTCACAACGGTTCACCTGTATCTAAATCGACAGAAGCTACAAAGGGTACAATGCAATTGGTTACAGATTATTTGAATGAGGAACATGCCGAGAAATATGAATGACCTCCAACAAAAGAATTGATGGCTCGTGTAAAAGCAAAGTACGATGCCAATGTATCGTATTTTATGACATTAAAAGGCAAATGTAGTGCTCAAAAGGAGATTTGTGGTGATGACGTTTAACGTTATAGGAGGCTTCTAGGGTGGTTGCACATGTTTACAGAAAGAAATCTCGGATCCGTCGTAAATCCTCAGCTAGATAGTGATGAAAAAAGAGTTAAATACCTTTTTATGGCTGTCGGAGCGGCTATAAGAGGATGGAAATACATGTGTAAAGTGGTTGCTGTGGATGCAACATTTCTAACAGGAGTGTACAAGGGAGGATTGATCGTGGCAACCATACAAGATGGTGAACATCACCAATATCCTCTTGCTTGGGGAATAGTCGACAGAGAGAAGGACGAATCATGAATGTGGTTTATGTCAAGGTTGAAAGAGGTGATACCAGATGGATGTGATGTCGTTGTGATATCTGATCGCCATAAAAGCTTGATAAAATCAGTCAAACAAGTGTACAAACAAGCTGATCATGATTTTTGTGCACGTTATATATCGCAAAACATAAAGAACCACGTCTATAAAGGACAAGGTAGAAAGAGTTCAAAGGGTGATACTGTGGCGGGAATGTTCTTCAGATGTGAAGCAGTATACATAGTGAACGAATTTGAAGTGTTATTTAATGATTTGAAGGCCAGGTACAAATATGTTGTTTGTGACTTTGGTAATTATTGTGACCTTTGTGACCTTTGTGCATGTTTCCTAATGTTGCAAAGTATTTCGCGAAAGAGGAACTTGATCCCATTAAGTGAGAAAGATGCAAATTTAAGGGTGAAAGGTACAAATTATTAACCATTAATGGGACCGAGTCAATAAATTCAACGTTGAAGACGTCAAAATTTTTTTCGATCCTAGGGCTTTTAGATATTTGTTCAGAAAAGATAGTGGAATGGTTCAATAGGTATAGGTTGGAAGCAGCTACTAGTGATTATTTTCAAAAGTTAACACCTTACGTTGAGAAGACATTACATGAACGGTTTGGACTTGTATCCAAGTATGATGTTATGGAATTGAACGAGTTGAGTGATGAGTATGAGGTGAGAAACGAGATGGGTAGAAGATTTGTAGCGAGTCTTAAAAAAAGAACGTATGACTGTAAACTGTTTGATGTGGATAAGTATCCATGAAATCACATAATTGCAGCTGCTCATAAGGTTGGTAAAGGTCACAAGATACTATAACTATGTTCAACATACTACCTCCAAGACACATGGCGTTTGGCTTACCGAGAAACCTTGTATTCGGTTCCTGATTGAAGTGATCGGAACATTCCTCCTCAATACTTTGCAGTTACGGTTATACCTCCTACGTTGGCTAAGAAAGGCAAAGAGGGAGACCTAAAGCGAACTGTTATCCTAGACCCGATGATGCTCGGAGAAATATCCCATCTTCGTCAAGACAAACGGGTTCAAATGTCAGCATCACTGACAGTATTTGGAACGTGACATCCAAGACAACGACAACTTCAAAAATATTATATTATTTGTATTATTAGTTTGTAATATTATATTATTTTTATTATTTGGACTAAACTTTGGTGACTTTCATCATTATAATTCGATAAATTCTTCAATTTGGCATATATTTTTCCTCATTGATGTTTAAGCACTATTGTGACCTTTGTGACTCAAGCGACTCGTGAGACCCCTACGACCCATATGACCCTTGCGACCATTGTCACCATTGTGACCCTTGCGACCCATGGGACTCATATGACCCACATGACCCTTGTGGCTAGTCGTTTCGATGTAAGACTCTGAGCTTTTCCAATACCAGCTATGCTTTTTTTGAATTCCTCACTCATGACCCATGTGACCCTTGCGACTCGTCGTTTTGATGTCAGACTCCTATCTTTTTGACACTCTTTATCCATCCATCTCTGTTACCCTTATATTAAAAGGTTCATCAGATTCTCTAAGCCTCACCATCTCACACATTTGAGATGAGATTAAATCAGGAGAATCCTATCTCTCTCCTCTCTTCATCTAAGTCTTTAACCCTAAATTCTCTGAAAAATCTTTGTGACCTTTGTTACGAAGGTCACATGGTGGATGCATGGCATCATGTTGTCTATGTGTTACTCAAGGTCTTGGTAATCGTCAGACTCGGTCTCTATGCAGATCGACACAATTCCTTACAACGTGGATGGAGGACATTGTGCTGTATCTGCATTAGATAAGGTCTTGATAAAAGATGGAATTAGACATCGTAATGTATCCACTTTACTAAAGGTTAGGGTTGCAGGTAATCTCGGAGAAGGTGTAGAGTAAACTCTGCAAATTTGACCTTTATGACCTTTGTGACCTTATGTAAACTTTTTTCCTTCCTTTTTTCACCTTTATGACCTTTTGCAACGTTCTTTTTCTTTCCCTTTTTGTAACCTTTGTGACCTTTGTCAATCATTATAAATAAACCTATATTTAAACGTTGAAAATGTCTTATTTTGCATCTATTATTCATAATTACGTGAAATCCATAAAATATTCGACCCTCAATTGGAATCTAAAAGAATGAATAAATTTAGAATCAATTTAAACTGGAACCCGTCCGACTCATGCAACCCAATATGACCCTTGTGTGACCCTCAGTTAGAATAAATTAGAATCAAGTTTAAATGGAAACCAATCCTACTCATACGACCACATATGACCCTAGTGCGACCCTCAATTGGAATAAATTAGAATCAAGTTTAAACGGGAACACATCTGACTCATACGACCACATATGACCCTTGTGCGACCCTCAATTGGATTAAATTAGAATCAAACTTAAACGGGAATACATCCGACCCACTGCGATCCTCTCAATTGGAATAAAATAGAAAGATTCATGCAATGACCCATGCGACTTATGTGACCCATGCGACTCATGCGACCCAAGCGACTCATGCGACCCATGTGACTCTTGTGACTTCGTTTCGTTGTCAGACTCTTGTCTTCCGACCCATGTGACCTTTCAACCCAAGTGACTTGTCGATTCGTTGTCAGACTCTTGTCTTCCGACCCATGTGACCCTTCCGACCCATGTGGCTCGTCGTTTCGTTATTAAACGTCTGTCTTTCGACCCATGTGACTCGTCATTTCGTTGTTAAGCTCCTGTCTTCCAACCCATGTGACCCTTCTAACCCATGTGACTTGTAGTTTCGTGTTCAGGCTTCTATCTTCCGACCCATGTGTATAAGTCAACGTCTATGTCTCCTCTCTTAGTATGCGTCTCCAATCCAAAATTCTATGAAAAATCTTTGTGACCATTGTGACCTTCTTCATGAAGGTAACATGGTGGACACAGGGCATGGTGTTGTCTATGTGTTACTCAAGGTCTTGGTAATCAGCGGGCTCGGTCCCTATGCAGTCACTCATGAGTTGTATTGTTAACCTAGGTGACAGTGTTGGGTCACTCTTGAAATGTGACTGGAACATGAAGTACATTTCAGGAGATAACTCTGGACTGCAATACCAAACAAGGAACACACAAAAGATTAGAAGACATAGTACATGGCAGGAGATAACTCTCGGCTAATGAACTAATGTGTGCAGAGTCTTTGCTTCATGCTTCTCTTATCGACATTAAGAATCAATGTAGACAATAATATAAATAATATCAACATTTGAACAAATGTTAAATTTAGTATTTTGATTGATTTTTTTAAATACATAAATTCGTCAAGTTCACATCTATTGATCCATATATGTGACCAAACGACTTATGCGATCCATGCGTTTCTTTTTTAAAATGCCATTATCAAAATATTAGAGTTGTAGATATCTAATTAAGTATCCATGTAGACATTAATATCAATAATATCAACATTTGAACAAATGTTAAAATTTTCTCAAACTCATCTGATGGGTTCTTAAAACACTACTATCACGTTTCAAACACTTGCATTTGTTTTATACTTCTTGGGACACATAGGTCAAAATCCGTTTTAACCATGGATTGACGTTGTAAATGTATTATTTTGATTGGTTTTTATCATTTAATCCTTATAAATCCGTAAATTCGTCGAGTTAGCATCTATTGATCCATATATGCGACCTAAGTGACCTTTGCGACCCTCAATTGGCATTAATTAGTTTGACGTTGTAAATGTATTATTTTAATTGGTTTTTGTCCTTTAATCCTTATAAATCCATAAATTCGTTGTGTTAGTATCTATTGATCAATATATGCGACCAAGCGACCCATGCGACGCTGTAAATATATTATTTTCACCACGCGACCCATAAAGTTCCACTCGGCATAGCCAGGATGGAGCTGTTGGAATTGGCTTCAAGTGCACTATCGGTTTGAGTAACCAGCGCAGTTTGATATTAGTTTGGAATTATAAAATGTAATATTTTCACCAAAATTACCGCTGAACTTTTCACTAAAATTTCAAAAAACATAATAGTGTGGTCAAAATTGGTCACATCCTTTTTCTTTCGTCGGTTTGATGTCAAGGTCATGTCTTTTCGAATTCCAGTGATGTGTTCTCAAAGTTAAATAAATAACCTAAACTACCCGCAAGTGCACGGCACGTGTGTAGTACTTCAGGTGTCGATCCCACAGAGACTACGCAACACAACCTAACTCTAATTGTGAATCAAACTTGCTAACGAACGAAATATGGTTTTAAGACTGAAATACTAAAAGTGAATAAAATAAACAAAATAGTTCTTAACGATGAGACAAACGTTCCAGGAAACAGGTTTCACCACAAGACTACCGAAACCAACAATCAATCTATCTATCATGCAATCCCAGTCAAGTTATCTAAGGCAGACGATCCTAATATGATATCTACCCTCTCTCGAGGCATAGACACGTGATCTAGTCAAGTTGCCCCTTACTTTCATGGCTGACATCTTGAACTAAACCCATGAGACCTGTGACTCATCCGTTTTACCCTCAACCGCTGCTACACTACTGTCGTGGCCTAACTCGGTTGTTCTAAACCTGATCTTCTAGGACTAGAATTCTCCTTTCGGTCCTTCTCCTAACCCCTAACACATGCATCTACGTGGCCTTTGTAAACACAAGTCATTTAAGCACTCAGATAAAGAAAAGATAAACGAAAACGGGAAGATGCATTCAAAGATAAATCAAAAGTGGTT
>CM071875.1:2415854-2434506 GCA_036759665.1 Gynandropsis gynandra
CTCATGCGTCCGTAAACAAACATAAACGAAATAGAAGGTCTAAGGAACATGAAAACCAAAAGAAACCGAAGTGTCAAGTTGATCTCCAATGCTCCTCGTAAGTCTCCTTCACAAGAACCTTCTTCTTCTCCCTCGATCAAGAACTGAATAACGAATGAATGAATGTCGATCTCTGGCCCCTTTTTCCTCCTTTAAGGTCGTTTTCCTTATTGTATGAGTCCCCCACAAACTTCCATTTGTTTTAAGTCAAATTAACTTATTTTAAGTTGCAGGTGATGGTCGCGACCCGCTCCGGCAGAGAAAATGACCCGATCGGGTACGGCGCGGAAGATCGCGCAAAAACGAGATGAAAAGGGGTCTGCCCACTCGGGCTCAAGGGGTGCCCGCTCGGGCACGAGGCCTGCCCGCTCGGGTTCATGCCCCGGGCGGGGTATTTCTCGCCCGATTCGTGCTCAATTTGCTGCCCAAAATCGCCGTAACAAATGCCCTCTCGGGCTAGGGAGTTACCCGAGCGGGTAGTGGCTATTCCATGCCGATTCTCGTCCCATTTGTCCCCTGATGATCCTCGATGTTGGTACTTTGTTCCGTGCACGTCCTTTAGCTCCGAAATGAACCGAATATGCATAAAAACATGTAAGAACATGAAAACACGAAAACAAGTAAAACGGATACGGAGTCATACGTAAAGCAACACATATATATCATAAAAATCTCTAAAATCGTGCAAGAAATACGTATGAAAAGGAGATGATCATCCAGCCATTCCCTTTTTTCAAAGACACACTCTCTCTTTAACTCTTATCAATTTCCACCCATCTTTCGCTCTAACACTCACAATCTCCCGACTTCGAAAATGCCGAATTTCCCTCATTTCGTCCAAATCATTCTTTCAAGCTATCTGGAGAACTACCTTGTAATCTCCTACATCTGTCTCTTTGTCGGTATGTTACATGTGGAGAATGTACATATTCAATTTTGTTTTTATTTTTTTGTTACAGGACATTCCGATGAAGTTTTTTGATGAGAATATTGATGAGAAAATGAAGGACAACAACACGACAACGCTTAAATTGGATATGTATTACAAAAAATGAGAAGTCAAGTTCTATGATTTCTCAAAGGACCATGATTTTCGTATTGGATATTTCGTAGTTTTCCGTCACAAAGGTGACATGGTTTTTAACGTCACCGATATCGGAGAAGATATGAGTAATCTGCAATAACCATCATCATAATCATCATCATCATCAAACCTAGAAGAAGGGTCATATTCTTCTACTCAAATCTGGCCGCATATGCATTGACAAGTAACCTCAAATCGATTCATCTTATATCACATCGGTTATTTATTTGATTTTTAATCATTTCTATTGATGTGACTTGGGTGATGGTGCAGACCCTTTCGGTAGGATTTAGGAGGTCAAATGGTCTTAGCGGTAGACGATGTAAGATAATGCTGATGAACGATCAAAGAAAGGCATTGTCGCTAGATTTGAGGCTCTTGAGTCATGGTGGCGCTAGCATCAGAGGGGGTTGGAGAAAGTTTTGTCACGAAAATGGACAAAACGAGGGATGTTCCCTCACATTTGAACTGTCTCCAATGGAGCAACACATGTACTTCGATATCTCCCTCCAACAGAGTCTAACAACAACATTGTTTGATTTCAGTAATTATTGTTTAGGGTTCATTCCCTTGAACTTGAACTTCATGTTTGTATTTTGATTGGTTTTTTACTATTATTGTCTATTTACTATTATTGTTTTTATCGGTATATATGTGGATTTACTATTGTTATGGATTTACTATTATTGCGACCCAACATACACGATCCCTGCAACCTATTTGACCCCTTGTGACCCTTTGAACCCTTGCGACCCTTTCACCCCTTGCAACTCGTTGACCCTTTGCGACCCGTTGACCCTTTGCGACACTTGGACCCCTTGCGACCCTTTGACCCCTACGACCCTTTGACCCCTTTTGCGACCCTTTGACCCCTTGTGACCCTTTAACCCTTGCTACCCTTTGAACCTTGCAACCCTTTGAACCCTTACGAACCTTGGATCCCTTGTGACCCTTTGACCCCTATGACCCTTGGACCCCTGCGACCCTTTGATCCTTGCAACCCATTTGACCCCTGCGACCATTGCAACCCTTTGACCCTTGTACCTTTTGCGACCCTTTGACCCTTGTGACCCATTTGACTCCTGCTACCATTGCAACAATGCAACTCAATTAGAGGAATGCTGGTGGCAAATGTAATATTTTCAACTAATCTTGAAATTTTTGCCAAATCCTCTTTTGAGCCATCTTCAGAGTCATTTTGAACCTCTGACTCCACCGACTCTTCTCTTGACACTGGATATAGACGTCGAAGGAATTCAAAATCATCATCTCTGATACTGGCGGAAGATCGGTGTCAGGGGCTAGAATATGTCCTCCCAACAAACACCCTTTTGGATTTCTATGTAGATGTTCCATCCATATCTTAAAATCAGGATCGTTGCATCCCCTGTAATCTTCCAGATCAAAAAGTAAATCTTCCTCTTTGTGTCCAGCACAAAGAATACTTCGAATATCTTGCAAAACAAATAACAATTATGACCCTTTGTGACCGTTGTGTAATTGTTACCTTAGAATCTCCAATCTGCATTACCACGTTTACATACTTCGAGTTAAAATTTGATTTAACCCTCTTTTTGCTCATCCATGGGCATGATGGATCAGCATCTATAACATCAGCATACAATCTGTCTCCGCCGTAACAAAAAAGTCATGTAATTCGGAGCTTCGTATGCAAAGTCATGGTATTTCAAAGCCTGTCGTACAATTCATTGTTGTAGTGGTCTATGATTGTTTCATTTTCATACGTATTTCTTGCACGATTTTAGAGATGTTTACGATATAGATGCGATGTTTACGTATGATTTTGTATCCGTTTTACTTGTTTTCGTGTTTTCGTGTTCTTACAGGTTTTAATGCAAATTCGGTTCAGTTTGGAGCTAAAGGACGTACACGAGGCAAAGTATCAACATCGAGGATCATCACGGAACAAACGGGACGAGAATCGGCTAGGAACAAGCTCAGCCCGCGCGGGGCACTCCCTAGCCCACACGTGGCCTTTAGTTCGACAATTGGTCCAGCAAATGGAGCACGAGTTGGGCAAGCCATGAGCACGCTAGGGGCCCCAGCCTGCGCGGGGCACACCTCAGCCCGCGTGGGGCACACCCCTACCCGCGCGGGCACTCCCTAGCCTATGCGGGGAGGCCTTATTTTCATCGTGATCATGCGTGCTCTGCCTACCAGATAAGTTAATTTATCCAAACACGAAAAGGAACTTGTTGGTGACTTATACAAAAAGGAAAACGACTTTAAAGAAGAGGAATAAGAGATATTTTTTCTGGAGAGAGGAATGGAAATGTTTCCCAACTTAATCAAGAATGGAAAACTCATGAAAAGGCAAAAACGGTTGCTGCTGCAACAAAAGGAAAAGAACTCAACGACCAAAATGAAAAACAAGAAGAAAAGGAAAGAAAAGAAGAAGGAAAAGGAAGAAGAGGAGCTAGGGGTCGAGAGAGTTGAGTTAGAGAGTGAGTTTTCAGTTTCATCGAGGAGAGAGAGTAGAGAGAATCGAAGAAGAAGGAGACTTTTGCGAAGGAGACATTCAAGGAGCATTGGAGATCAATTCAAGACTTCGGTTTTGGTTTGGTTTTCATGTTCTTTAGACTTTCTACTTCAATTATGTTGTTTGCTTTTGAACGCATGAGCGAGTAGTTTGTTTTGTTCTAGGAGAAGGGATTAGCCCATGGCTATCCTAAAAAAAATTTGATTTATCGTTGAATGCAATTTCCCTTTTTTTCGTTTATCTATTCTTTGTCTGAGAGCTTGAATGACTTGTATTTACGAAGGCCAAGTAGATGCATGTGTTAGGGATTAGGAGAATGATCGAAAGGAGAATTCTAGTCCTAGAAGATCAGGTTTAGAACAACCGAGGTTAGGCCACGAAAGTAGGGTAGCAGCAGTTGAGGGTGAAACGGATGAATCATAGAATTTATGAGTTTAGCTTAAGGTGTCAGCCACGAAAATAGGGGATAACTTGACTAGATCACGTGTCTATGCCTTGAGAGAGGGCATATATCATATTAGGATCGTATGCCTTAGATCAGTTAATTGGGACTGCATGATTAGATAGGTTGATTGTTGGTTTCGGTAGTCTTGTGGCGAAACCGGATTCGTAGAACGTTTCTCATTTTTAAGAACTCGTTTGTTTATTTGCTTTTAGTATTTCATTCTCAAATCCCATATTCGTTCGTTGCAAGTTTGATTCATAGTTTGAGTTTAGGTTGTGTTGCGTAGTCCCTGTGGATCGACACCTAAAGTAATACACACGTGTCGTGCACTTGCGGGTAGTTTAGGTTAATATTTGTTTAACTTTGATACGCATCAGTCTAATAACGTGAAAACAAAAACAAAAAGCGGAAAAGGGGTGCAACACGAGAGACAAACGCAAATAGGAAATAGGAAGCAAAAGGAATATCTGAGAGACAAATGCAATGCAAGCAGCGTATTGACAAGAAATGACATTCGTATCCCAAGAAACTCAAAAAGGGCATCTCCCGACTCTAAAAATCCAACGTATCAACCTAAATAAAAGATTTTAAGCTCGAAAACAGGGACAGACTGCCTTCAGCATCCCGCGGCATCGTTTATCTCGAAAAGAGGAATAAAATGTGAAAAACAATCATGTAATTCGGAGCTTCGTACGCAAAGTTATGGTATTTTAAAGCCTGTCATACAATTCGTTGTTGTAGTCGTCTAATCACGTGAAAACAAAAACAAAAAGCGGAAAAGGGGGTGCAACACGAGAGATAAACGCAAATAGGAAATAGGAAGCAAAAGGAATATCCAAGAGACAAACGCAACGCAAGCGGCATATTGACAAGAAATAGCATTTGTATCCTAAGAAACTCAAAAAGGGCATCTCCCGGCTCTAAAAATCCAACGTATCGACCTAAATATAGGAGTTTGAGCTCTAAAACGGGGTTGGGCTGCCTTCAGCATCCCTGGGCATCATTTATCTGAAAAAGAGGAATAAAATGTGAAACAAATAATGTAATTCGGAGCTTCGTACGCAAAGTTATGTTATTTCAAAGCCCGTCCTAAAATTCATTGTTGTAGTCGTCTAATCACGTGAAAACAAAAACAAAAGCGGAAAAGGGGTGCAACACGAGAGACAAACGCAAATAGGAAGTAGGAAGCAAAAGGAATATCCGAGAGACAAACGCAACGCTAGCGGCGTATTGACATGAAATGACATTCGTATCCTAAGACACTCGAGAAGGGATCTCCCGGCTCTAAAAATTCAACGTATCAACCTTAATAAAGGATTTTGAGCTCAAAAACGGGGTCAGGCTGCCTTCAGCAACCCACGGTATCGTTTATCTTGAAAAGAGAAATAAAATGTGAAAACAATCATGTAATTCGGAGCTTCGTACATAAAGTTAAACCCCGTCGTACAATTCATTGTTGTAGTCGTCTAATCACGTGAAAAAAAAGCAGAAAAGGGGTGCAATATGAGAGACAAACACAAATAGGAAATAGCAAGCAAAAGGAATATCCGAGAGACAAATGCAAGGCAAGCGGTGTATTGACAAGAAATGACATTCGTATCCTAAGAAACTCGAAAAGGGCATCTCCCGGCTCTAAAAATCCAATGTATCCACCTAAATAAAGGATTTTGAGCTCGAAAACGGGGTCAGATTGCCTTCAGCAACCCGAGGCAACTTTTATCTTGAAAAGAGGAATAAAATGTAAAAAAATCATGTAATTCGGAGCTTCATACGCAAAGTTATGGTATTTCAAAGCCCGTCGTACAATTCATTGTTGTAGTCGTCTAACCAAGTGAAATAAAAAAAAGAAAAGCAGAAAAAGGGTGTAACACGAGAACCGAACGCAAATAGAAAATAGGAAGCAAAAGGAATATCCAAAGACAAACGCAACGCAAGCAACGTATTGACAAGAAATGACATTTGTTCCTTAGAAAACTCGAAAAGGGCATGTCTCGGTTCTAAAAATCCAACATATCGACCTAAATAAAGAAGTTTGAGCTCAGAAATGGGGTTGGGCTGCCTTCAGCAGCCCGTGGCATTGTTTATCTTGAAAATATGAATAAAATTTGAAAAGGATCATGTAATTCAGAGCTTCGTACACAAAGTTATGGTATTTCAAAGCCCGTCGTACAATTCATTGTTGTAGTCGTTTAATCAAGTGAAAACAAAAACAAAGAGCGGAAAAGGAGTGTAGCATGAAAGACAAACGCAAATAGGAAATAGTAAGCAAAAGGAATATCCGAGAGAAAAACGCAATGCTAGCGCCGTATTGACATGAAATGACAATCGTATCTTAAGAAACTCGAAAAGGGCATATCCCGGCTGTAAAAATCCAACATATCGACCTAAATAATGGATTTTGAGCTCGAAAATAGGGTCGTACTGCCTTCAGCACCCCGTGGCGTTGTTTATCTGGAAAAAGAGGAATAGCATATGACAAAATCATGTAATACGGAGCTTCGTACACAAAGTTATGGTATTTCGAAGCCCGTCGTACAATTCATTGTTTAGTCGTCTAATCACGTGAAAACAAAAACGAAAAGCGGAAAAGGGATGCACCGCAAGAGAGAAACGAAAATAGGAAATAGGAAGCAAAAAGAATATCCGAGAGAAAAGCACAACACAAGCAGCGTATTGACAAGAAATAACATTTGTATCCTAAGAAACTCAAAAAGGGCATCTCGTGGCTCTAAAAATCCAATGTATCGACCTAAATAAAGGATTTTGAGCTCAAAAACGGGGTCAGGCTGCCTTCAGCATCCCGCGGCATCGTTAATCTCAAAAAGGGGAATAAAATGTGAAAAAATCATGTAATTCGGAGCTTCGTACGCAAAGTTATGGTATATCAAAGCTCGTCGTACAATTTATTGTTGTAGTCGTCTAATCACGTGAAAACAAAAACAAAAAGCGGAAAAGGGGTGCAACACGAGAGATAAACGCTAATAGGAAATAAGAAGCAAAAGGAATATGCGAGAGACAAACACAACCCTAACGGCATATTGACATGAAATGACATTCGTATCCTAAGAAATTCGAAAAGGGGATCCTGGCTGTAAAAAATCCAACGTATCGACCTAAATAATGGATTTTGAGCTCGAAAATAGGGTCGGGCTGCCTTCAGCACCCCGTGGCGTTGTTTATCTCGAAAAGAGGAATAACATGTGAAAAAATCATGTAATTCACAGCTTCCTACGCAAAGTTATGGTATTTCAAAGAACGTCGTATAATTAATTGTTGTAGTCGTCTAATCATGTGAAAACAAAAAAAAAAAGCGGAAAAGGGGTGCAACACGAGAGACAAACGCAAATAGGAAATAGGAAACAAAAGGAATATCCAAGAGACAAACACAACGCAATCGGCGTATTGACAAAAAATGACATTCGTATCCTAAGAAACTCGCGGAAAGGGCATCTCCCGGCTCTAAAAATCCAACGTATCGACTTAAATAAAGGATTTCGAGCTTAAAACCGGGGTGACGCTGCCTTCAGCATCCAGCGGCATCGTTTATCTCGAAAAGAGGAATAAAATGTGAAAAAAATCATGCAATTCCGTGCTTCGTAGGCAAAGTTATGGTATTTCAAAGCCTGTCGTACAATTCATTGTCGTAGTCGTCTAATCACGTGAAAACAAAAACAAAAATCGGAAAAGGGGTGTAACACGAGAGAAAAACGCAAATAGGAAATAGGAGGCAAAAGGAATATCCGAGAGATAAATGCAACGCTCGCGGCATATTGACATGAAATGACATTCGTATCCTAAAATCTCGAAAAGGGCATCTCTCGTCTCTTAAAATCCAACATATCAACCTAAATAAAGGACTTTGAGCTTGAAAACGGGGTCAGACTGTCTTCATTATCCCGCGGCATTGTTTATCTCGAGAAGAGGAATAAAATGTGAAAACATAATGTAATTCGGAGCGTCGTATGCAAAGTTATGGTATTTCAAAGCCCGTCGTACAATTCATTGTTGTAGTCATCTAATCACGTAAAACAAAAACAAAAAGCGGAAAAGGGGTGCAACACAAGAGACAAACGCAAATAGAAAACATGAAGCAAAAGGAATATCCGAGAGACAAACGCAACGCAAGCGGTGTATTGAGAAGAAATGACATTCGTATCCTAAGAAACTCGAAAAGGGCATCTCCTGGCTCTAAAAATTCAACGTATCGATCTAAATAAAGGATTTTGAGCTCGAAAACAGGGTGGGGCTGCCTTTTGCAGCCTGCGACATCATTTATCTCAAAAAGAGGAATAAAATTTGAAAAAAAATAATGTAATTCAGAGCTTCAGACGCAAAGTTATGGTATTTCAAAGCCCGTCGTACAATTCATTGTTGTAGTCGTCTAATCACAAGAAAAGAAAAACAAAAAGCGGAAAAGGGGTGCAACACGAGAGACAAACGCTAATAGGAAATAGGAAGCAAAAGGAATTTTTGAGAGACAAACGCAACGCTAGCGGCGTATTGACATGAAATGACATTCGTATCCTAAGACACTCGAAAAGGGCATCTCCTGGCTCTAAAAATCCAATGTATCGACCTAAATAAAGCATTTTGAGTTAAAAAACGGGGTCGTACTGCCTTTAGCATCCCACGGCATCGTTTATCTCGAAAAGAGGAATAAAATGTGAAAAACATTATGTAATTCGGAGCTTCGTACGCAAAGTTATGGTATTTCCAAGGCCGTTGATAATATGTAATCCGTCATAGTATTTTCATCATTCCTAGATTTAGTTTTTATTACGTTTCTTGGACTTTACTGACTTATTGAGTATATTCAAGGACTTCTTCTACGATTTCGTGTTTTGTGTAGGAAACGAAGACATGTGAAGCAAACACGAGTGATTACGGTAAACCTGCCCGAAACCGTGACCAATTGATAAAAGGAAATATGTGCACGGCCATGGAACCAAATGGAACACCCGAGCATCGAGCGAATGGAGCGAAAACAACAAGTAAACTCAGCCCGCTCGTGCTTGGAAGAGGCCCCCGCGTGGGCTGACTTCCCAGCAACTTTTGCACGACTCGGGTAGCTAAGGAGCACGCACGGATCAGGCTTGGAACATGACCCCGCACGGGGTGCATACCTTTCCCACGCGGGCTTCCAATCCAGCAAGAAGAGCACGAGTCGGGGAGGAATGTAACTCGTTCGGGCTGGTCGAGATGCATTCAGCCCGCGCGGGCCCCCTTTCTAGCAACAACTTCTTTTAAGTGTTGAACGGGCAAATGAAGAGAAAAAAGCCATTCCAGCAAGAGGGGACGACACACAGACCAACAAAAGAGACCAGAACACACATGAGACAAAGGAGAACACGGTTGAAGACTTTGGCTACCCAAAGGATTCATCCGAGGTCACCGTTAGGGATGATAGGGAAGATGAACATTTATTTCGTTTGTGTTTGTTTCCTTATGTATTCTGAGTAGATCTGTTATCATGGGTTAGGGATGCCATTGTAATGGATGTTTGGTTCATTAACGTTTGATTTTGGTTTTGTTCAATCGTATGGTTTGATAGGTTGTAGATATGTGCGTAATGCATTCTTACTTTGTTGATTTCATGTTTGAATGAGATTAGATCTGTTCTAATGAGATTAGATATGTTTGAATGAAATTAGAGATTCATCTAGGCATCGAGAGAGTCAGATTTGAGTCTCAGGATTAACCTTCGAATGAATTAGATTGATGAGAATCTATCGATCGGTTAATCTATTTAGGAACGATAAGGCTCCCATTGTTCATCATGGGTTTAGGATATAGGTTTATTGCATCGAGAAGTGAGTACGTGTATATCCTAGATAGAGGATTTAGGCATCGAGAGAGTCACTTCCATCAATAGAGGTCGAGTCCCCATTGTTTCCGATAGTAGCGGTTAGAGTTCCCCATTGTACTTCATGCATCTAGACGGTCTCCGCTGCATCGAGAGATGAGTGACGTTGATTCCCTAGGTAGAGGATTTAGGCATCGAGAGAGTCATTTTCGATAGTTTAGGTAGAAATCCCCACTCGTTCTTCATGCATCTAGATCTTCCGCGCTGCATCGAGAGATGAGTGTCGTTGATTCCCTAGGTAGTGGATTAGATTTTAGTTCCCCATCGATTGATATAAACAGATTTCATGTTCCATAGAAACATCCATTGCATGTTCCGGTATTTGTGAAACCCGTGATACTTCATCCTGCTGAGTCTAGCTTCGTTATTTTTCATTTTCTTTATTTTCTAGTTCGATATCCACCTATTGATCGATCTTCTTCTCGTGATATCTTAGTTCTAACGCTGCATTCAGTCTCCAGAGTTCGACCCTGGTACTACACGTACCGTATACTTGCGGTAGAGTGGTCTAGAAAATTTAAAACTCTAATTTCTGACAAGTTTTTGGTGCCGTTTGCGGGGACTAGTTACGGGTTTAGAATTAGGATTTCGTTGAGTCGAGATCTAGTCCTTTCAGAGTCTTTTGTTTGTTTTTGTTTTCTACATTTTTCTTTTATTTTGAGTCGATTGCATCTCTTCCGAGCTAAGATATTTTTTATTGCTTTCCTACGTGCAGATCACTCGGTATATATCTAGGAGTTCGAGAGGAAAAGAACTCCTCTTTGACCCCGATATTGACAAGACTACGCGAACGTTAAAGAAACAGCAAAAAGCGAGGTGCAGTGGTTCCGAGAATATTGAGGAAACGACAAGTGAGCGAGAAACAGATTTATCTAGTGAAGAAGAGATGGCTCAAGAGGAAGCACCGGAAATTTACGGGGTGTACACAACGCCTAAACACACATAGCTTCGCTCTTGCATTCGAAGGCTCTAGATAGATCGGAACAGATTTGAGTTATAGCCGGCCTTCATTCAAATATTGAGTCAATTGCCATTTAGGGGACTATCTATAGAGGATCCGAACGAGCATCTCACTCATTTCAAGATGATGTGTTCGAACATGAAAGCATACCCCGAATTAGAAGATGAAACGATAATGTTTCTTGCCTTTCCGTTCTCAGTTAGGGAGCATGCACTCGAGTGGCTCTACATGCTACCTCCAGATTCTATTCACACGTGGAGCCAGCTCGAAGAACGCTTCATGATGCGATTCTACTCACCGCACAAGATGCAACTATGGAAGAACAAGATTAATTCATTTATGCAAGAGGATAAAGAGAGTATTCCTAAAGCTTGGCTGCGATTTAAAGGATATAAACGAGAATGTCCACACCACGGGATGGATAAAAGATACCTCATCGCCACTTTTATTGAGAGTCTTCGTGACGATAAACGATATTGGTTGAACGCTGCTTGTGGAGGTTCACTTCATGATCTTTCATTCACATCTATTGAGGCCAAGATTGAAAAGATGGCCGAGGGAAGAAACATTATGTCGGGAGAATATAATCGAAGGATACCAACCAAGGGAGTGGACAACGAGGTGCTTGCATTGCGTGCTGAGATCACTGAGATGAAATTGCAAATGCTAAACATGCACCAAGCCTCTCTCGATTCTCATGGATTCCAGGATGTTGTAGATGCTACTTACGTCGCCAACAATCCATATTCCAACACCTACAATCCGGGCTGGAAGAATCACCGGAATCTTTCATACAAGAACACCGACAATGTTTTGAATCCATGCCAAGGAAGCTACCAGCCAAAGCCGTTTCCAAGGCAGCCACAGAATCGGAATTTTCAGTATAGAGCGCAAGGGTATCAGCCAAGAGGATTATCAACGCCACTTTCGCAACAAGAGGGGAACAACGAGATCACGTCTATGTTTGCTCAGCTTTTAGAAGGACAGAAAGATCAACACTTTGAGCTGAAAAGTATAAGACGAGATCAAGAAGACGCGAAGAAGAAAATTGGGGAAATTCATACATATTTGAAGATCCTAGATACCCAAGTTGCGCAGCTTGCAGAGAGCGCTTCTAACCAGAAAAACAATTCTACCGGCGAAACCTGAGCCGAACCCTCATGAGCATTGCAATGCCGTCATGTTGCGAAGCGGGACAGAAATTGCGAACGTCGAACCCCGAATTTGTGAACAATTCTCAAAGTCTTCAATGATGAAGCATAGCGACAAGAAGCATCATAAGGAAGCACAAGATGAGGAGGAAGAAGAATCGGTTTATGTGGCACCGCCACCAAGACCTTTTCCACTTCCATTTCCCGGTCGCCAAATGAAACGAGCTGACGACATACAGTTTGAAAAGTTTGCAGCGATATTGAAGAAGATGGAAGTCAATATTCCTTTCCATGAAGAAATCACGCAGATACCTTCTTATGATATGTTCCTCAAGGATATCCTCACCAAGAAGCGTAGTGTGGAAGCAGAAACAATGATGGTCACAGCTGCAACACATGTCATCATTCAACACGAACTACCACGGAAACTACCCGACCTAGGTATCTTCGTCATCCCTTGTAAGCTGGGAAACTTTGTAATCGACAATGCCTTCTGCGACTTAGGGGCTAGCTTCAGCCTCCTACCTCTGTTGATTTGTGAGAAATTGGATATGGTGGGTGAAATGAAACCTATGAGGATAGTGCTACAACTGGCTGATCGTTCGGTGAAATACCCCGTGGGTATTTTGGAAGATGTACCACTCAAGGTAGGTGATTACTACGTTCCTATAGACTTTGTGGTTTTGGATATGGAGGAAGATAAAAAAAATACCTATCATCCTTGGAGGTCCATTTTTCAATACTGCCGATACCATCATACATGTTAGAGCAGGTAGATTGACAATGAAAATTGGAGAGGAGACAGTTGAGTTTCAATTAGATCAGAGTCTCAAGAAACTATCCACAGTAGAGTCTTTGTTCCATTTTCATGTGTTGGACAAATTGACAGACGATCTTGAAAAACTAGGAGATGTTTAACCCTTGATGAAATTGTTCAATGAAGCTTTGACTGACAAGTGCCCGACCGAGCTACCCTTTGTGCACGACCGAGCACTTGCATTTGAATGCGCCATGATCCGGCAACACAAAAGCTCGACCCCTGCGTTGCTCTCGACCCCCATTTCCAGCAAAATTAATCCCGACCGAGCCGCTGTTGAACACGACCGAGCTATTTAATTTTGCAAGAAGCCCGACCGATGAACATGTGACGCCCGATCGGGCATTCTCCGTCCACAACCCTTCGGAAAATATTTCAAAGTCTCCTCCGACTACGAATAACTCTAAAACATATTGGAGCATCGAGAGGGCACCTAAAGTGGAACTCAAACCCCTACCACAAGGGCTAAGGTATGAATTTCTTGGATCTAATTCTACTTATCCCATTATTGTTAGCAGTGCTTTGGATAGCACACAAACAGACAAGCTTGTCGAAACACTCCATCATTATCGAGCCGCCATTAGATACCCTCTTGATGATATTCCTGGTATCAACCCAGCCCTTTGCATGCATAGAATACATCTAGAAGACGAATCCAAAAAGTCTATCGAGCATCAACGAAGGCTCAATCTTAACATTATGGAAGTTGTCAAGAAGGAAGTACTAAAGTTGCATGATGCGTGTATAATCTACCCAATCTCAGATAGTACATGGGTGAGTCCAGTTCAGGTCGTACCAAAGAAAGGAGGCATCACAGTTGTCCCCAACGCGAAGAATGAATTACTACCGACCAAGACAGTCACAGGGTGTCGAATGTGTATCGATTACAGAAAGCTGAACGCAAACACCAGGAAAGATCACTTCCCGTTACCTTTCATTGATCAAATGCTTGAACGTTTAGCTCTTCACTCCTATTTTTGTTTCCTTCATGGTTATTCAGGTTTTTTCCAGATACCGATCCACCCCGACGAGCAGGAGAAGATGACTTTTACATGTCCATTTGGTACCTATGCTAATTGTCGCATGCCATTCGGTTTGTGTAATGCTCCCGCTACATTTTAATGCTGCATGACATCTATCTTTTTGATATAAATGGTGACAGTATGGAAGTCTTCATGGATGACTTTTCTGTCCCTGGACCTTCCTTTGATGTGTCTGATCAACCTTTGAAAGGTTTTGGATAGATGTTTGCAGGCTAATCTCGTGCTAAATTGGGAAAAATGTCACTTCATGGTCAGAGAAGGCATAGTTCTAGGACATCGAATTTCAGAAAAGGGTATTGAGGTGGATAAATCTAAAATAGAGGTGTTAGAGAAGCTACCCCATCCCATAAATGTCAAAGGAATATGCAGTTTTTTGGGACATGTGGGTTTCTATAGACGGTTCATCAAAGACTTCTCTAAGATTGCCAGACCTCTCACTGAATGGCTCAACAAAGATGCGAAGTTTGAGTTCACTGAGCAATGTCTTAACGCCTTTGAAACTCTGAAGAAGGCTCTAGTCTCACCTCCCATCATACAACCACCGGATTGGGAGCTTCTATTCGAGCTCATGTGCGATGCTAGCGACTACGCCGTAGGAGCAGTTTTGGGACAGCGAAAAACAAGATGTCACATGCAATATATTATGCGAGCAGAACTCTAGATGATGCTCAAGCCAACTACACCACAACAGAGAAAGAATTGCTTGCAGTCGTCTTTTCCTTTGAAAAGTTTTGATCATATCTCGTTGGGTCCAAGGTCATTGTGTTCACCGACCATGACGCGCTAAAATACCTTCTTACAAAAAAAAGACGCGAAACCCAAGCTCATTCGGTGGATACTACTCCTACAAGAGTTTGATTTGGAGATCAGAGATCGAAAGGGGGTTGAAAATGGAGTTGTTAAATCCCCGAGAGTACGCCCATTGATGACTCTCTTCGGGATGACAAACTTCTAGCCGTCACCACCATCTCAGAGCCATGGTATGCAGATTTTGTTAATTATCTAGTACGTTAGGTACTTCCACATGGGTTGAGCTATAATGCAAAGAAGAAGTTCCTCCAAGACGTGAAGGCTTACTATTGGGATGAACCCTTTCTCTTCAAGAAGGGCATAAACGGTTGATTCAGGCAATGCATTCCGAAAGAAGAAGTCCAATAAGTGATCTTCCATTGCCACTCCTCCGAATATATTGGGCACTTCGCAGCTCCTAGAATCGCCGCTAAGATTCTTCGAACGAGATTCTATTGGCCCACACTCTTCAAAGACGTCCATCAATAAGTCTCTTCTTGTGATATATGTCAAAGGACGGGGAACATCTCTAGATGCAATAAAATGCCTCAGCGGTACATCCTGGAGGTCGAACCGTTTGATGTTTGGGGCATAAACTTCATGGGTCCATTCCCATCCTCTTGCAAGAATATCTACATTTTAGTAGCTATGGATTATGTGACCAAGTGGGTGGAAGAACAGATAGACAAGCCCCACGAATGATTCAAAGGTGGTTGTGAAACTCTTCAAATGCATCATTTTTCCTCGATTCGACATCCCGAGAGTGGTCATCAGTGACGGGGGGTAAGCATTTCACTGATCGGTCGATCGAGGAACTACTAAAGAAATACGGGGTGAAACACAAGATCGCCACACTTTATCACCCTCAGACCAATGGACAAGTAGAGATTTGTAACCAAGAGATCAAAGCTATTCTTGAGAAGACCGTTTCCAAATCCCGTAAGGATTGGTCTCTCAAACTCGATGATGCAGTTTGGGCGCATAGGACAGCCTTCAAGACTCCGATTGGAATGACTCCATATCAGTTAGTCTATGGCAAGGCTTGTCACCTACCCGTCGAGTTGGAAGACAGATCATATTGGGCCATCAACGCGCTAAACTTTGATTACAAGATAGCAACCGAGAAAAGGGTTCTACAACTTCATCATTTGGAAGAATTGCGTCTTGATGCCTACGAGAATGCCAAAATCTACAAGGAACACACTAAGAAATTGCATGATCATCACATACTCCAGCGATCCTTCAAGGAAGGTGATCTCGTTCTGCTCTTCAACTCTCGATTGAAACTCTTTCGAGAAGTTGAAATCGCATTGGTCCAGACCATATAGAATTGTTTCAATTTCTTCCCACGGAGCGATCAAGTTAGACAATAATGAGTGAAACACATTCAAGGTCAACACACAGCATTTGAAGCTCTACAATTTAGAAAACATGCCACGCGAGAAAGATGTATTCCTTCTTTTGGATCCTTCACACGAATAGAGCATCATGGTCAAGCTCGCGACATTAAAACAGCGCTTATCAGGAGGCAACCCAACTTTTGCATATTTTTCATTTCATCTCATTTCTTAGACTAATTCTATTCTTTTTGCATTGATGTACTCAGTGAGCTATTACATTGTATTTTCTTTTGGATTGTGTGATTCTTTTTCACAGGTATTTCGATGTCGATATTATCCCTTAAGGAGGAGACACGTACAAAGTCCAGCCGCATCATAAACTTGGGACAGCAAGATACACAAGGTGCACACATTCTAACCCTTATTTTTCCCGTGTTTTGGTGTGCGAGATTTTTCTCTTAGGTCTTGAACACCGAGACGGTGTTTCATTCAAGTTTGGGGTAGTACTCGTGGAGTAACATGCATGTGATTAGGATTAGATGATTAGGATTAGATGTTGATTTTTGTTTTTTAGGAATAAACGGATGGATACCTAGTACGAATTTTCGAGTTTTAGTCATTATTGTCGACTTTGTCGAATCGTGAACAATAGTCTAGGTTTTCTAAGAAGTCTTTTGGATACCGGTTAGTCGAGTAGTTGTGCTTGAAACCATGATCTATAGTTGCATTTCACCTCCCAGGTTTCAGTACCAAGTATCGATATCTCCGTGCATAATACCGTTTATCCCTTGCTTTGTTTGATATATTTTACCGTTCATGGATTATTAGATTCCACGCGCTTATACTCCGCTGTCACCTTGGATAAGTTTCTAACTATATTTCAGGTTTACATTGACATTAGTACATCACCGTAGAATCGTTGCCTGCGTTGAAGTATCGATCAAAACGTGCGGTTCTTGGCTCTTCTCTGGTGCCCAATCGGGCTCCTCTATTGCCCCGGTCGGGTTCCCAAATGTGACATTTACCCCCGTGGGTTGTGCACGCGTTGGACTGTCTGGTCGCTCGGGCGGGTTCTTATCCAGCCCTTCTGCCCGATCAAGCTCACGCAACCACCCGGTCGGGTGGTTAATTGAGGAATTTACCCCCGTGAGACCTACCCGAGTCGGGCTATGTTGCTGCCCGACCGGGTCTCCTAAAATTGGCTCTACCCATGCGGGTTGAGTGTCTTGCCCGCTCGGGTCACTTCCCTGCTGAGGGAATTTCGGCTTCTCCTTGAGCTGCGTGAGTGCGTTCGATCTTGCTAGTGACTGAAACTGACTCCCGGTGCACTCGGATAGTGGTATCTCCTCGGGATGGATGTCTCGATGTACATGTTCAATCTTCTCTGTTGGTGCATCCGTCGTGGTAACGTTCATTACGGGTTCGGTCATATATAGTTTCTTCAATGCCTCGTCGAGTTAGAACTCGATAGACTCGTCCCCGAACTTCATCACTAGCCTGCCTTCCGCGCAATAGATGATCATCTTTGTCGTGTTGAGGAATGGTCGTCCCAATATGACGGGGATCATCGGATTGATCTCCATGTCCACAACGACAAAATCCGCGGGGAACCAGAATTCTCCCACTTGCACGGCAACGTTCGTCAATATACCCACGGGACTCTGTATGGATTGATCAGCTAAGGTGATTTGCATCCGCGTGGGTTGAAGATCTCCTACTCTATTGAGCTTTTCAACAAGGGATAGTGGTAGCAAGCTCAGACTCGCTCTGATATCTATTAGCGCATGCTCAATTTCGTGATCATAAATCTTACAAGGAATGACGAAGTTACCTGGATCGGGCATCTTCTCGACCATGGTAGGAGGCTGTATAAGTGAATTCGTTACCATTACCATCTCGTTGTCCATGGTTCTCTTCCTCATTATGATGTCTTTGAGGAATTTCGCATATGATGGGATCTTTGTGAGCGCATAGTAGAACGGGATAGTGACTTATAGCTTCCTCAAGAGTTCCACGAATTGAGAGAATTGGGCCTCGTCACTTTGCTTCCTTTGGTGCTGCGGAAAGGTAACGGTGGTACCCTCGGGGGAGGGGCTACATAGGGTAACTCCCTCTCCTCTTCCTCGGTCACCTTCTCTTCCATGGCTGGAGCGATGGGTTGTTCGATCTTATCACTCAAAGGCTCTTCTCTCGCAGCCATGGGAGGAATTGGTTGCCCTACCGTGTTCCCGCTCCTTAAGAAGATAGCATTTACTTGCTCGCGGGGGTTCGCCTTGGGTTTCCCGGGAAGCTGTCCGGGTTGTCGGTTCGAACCTTGGGCTAGCTGAGCCACTTGTGTTTCGAGGAGCCACAAGTGTGTCTGAAATCCGTCCATTCTCTTCTTCATATCCTCTTGCTCAGCCCTAATCCCTCCAAGCGTGCTTTTCTGCTCTTGGTGCATCAATTGGAGCATAGAAAGAATCTCAGAATCACCTGAAGATTGTGCACGCGGCTGATATCCATAGTCTTGGCCACTACCTCTCGGTTGGAAACCTTGATTCTGATTTCTCGCCATTATCCGCGGTTGGAAGTCTTGCGGATTCGCTACATTGCTCGTGTTGCCATATGAGAGGTTGGGATG